>JAGVSP010001852.1:0-36961 GCA_022494985.1 Micrasema minimum
ACTATTTATTCTGAATAAATGAATTGTTTTTCTTTTATTTTTATTTTTTACTTCACTTTTTGAATCCAATTTTCCTTCTGTTTAAAATTATGCAGATGTATAATTTTAATTTAATTCTTATTCTGTATGTATTTATTTTGATTTTTATATGAACGTTAGAGACTTGCACTCCGCAGCTCAAGGTTTGGAATACTTTTATATTATTATTATTATGATTCAATGAGTTATTAAAAGTTAAATTTCTTTAAAATTTGTACAATTTCGATTTGATCATATCAACCAAAAACACACCGATAAAAATGGGCCTAGATGCTGAATTCACGTCCCAGAGGTTTGGGTTCAATTTTCAGTAAAAATACAAAAATGAAAAGTGATTTTTATCAAGCCTGGGTGTTCGAGATATTATTCCGTTACTGGACCTCCTGGCCTGTTGAGGTGAGGTTATTTATATATTGACAAGGTAAATTATTCCATAAGGTACAAATATAATAAAAATTGACAAAAAAATATTAAAACAGTAAGAGTAAAATGTTTTGTCCTAAATTTTAGAAATCACAACTATTATTTATTAACAGTTTTTGTTGAAAACAATAAACAAAAATCTTTTTTAAATTATTACTATTACTACTTAATGGTGCTAAAAACACTGCATTGGTATACCAAATCTTAATTAGATCGAAAAAAAAAACCTCTTAAAAACACAACGTCTTGAGATGGTCACCCCACCAATATAGATGTTTAGTATTATATAAATTTATACTACCAACAAGGGAAAAAAAATGTAAATGAATACCTCAGCACGGGCATTGCCCAGTGAGGTATTTCATAGATCTAAAAAAATGTATATTATAAAATGTAATAAGAAAAATTAAAAAATTTTGCAGTTATGTAAAGTTAGTCATTTGTAAATTGATTTATTGTTAAATCAAAGTCTTATTAATTGACCGATCATCGTTATAAATATATTTTTTTAAAAGTTTAAAATACCCACAAAAAAGGCAAAAAAGCATCTAAATTATAAAAAACCCTTTTTAAAATTATGTGTTCGCCACGACTATAACCGGAATGAATTGTTTTGCTAAAAAATTACCTACTAAATTTTTCACGTAACCTTACCTAAATGTAAAAAAGCGAAGAAAAATACGATTTTGTGGGTTTTACATAGTAAAACGTACCTTAGTACATTTATGAAGCCACAAAGATGTCTAAAATTGCCTTCGGCGTTAAACTTAATAAGGGCTTTCGGAAGCGATACGCTTTATTCTTTGTTGTTTTGTATTATGGATTTAGATAAAAAGAAAAAAAAAACGTCAAATTGTTGTAAAAAATCTCAGATCATTTTTATTTAGGAAATCCTTGTTTGATTTGTAAAGTACCTATGCATAAAATGGACAACGGGGATTAAAATAAAAATTGGATGTAGATTTTTATCTTAGGTAAAAAAAAAATTACCTCAAGTTGTCAGCAAAATAAAAATAGTCGTTATTTACGAACTTTTCAAATTTTCAAGAATTTACCAACCAAATTCTCTTTTAAGATCTTTGGATAGATAAGCCTTCCCGCACTGCGATTACCAACGTATCTACATGCAGATATTGCGCATTTATGACGAGTAGATAACGGAAAAATCGGTGAATTATCAAAGAGATTTTAATTATGGAAGTCGTTAACTGTTACAATTGTAATATATTTACATGTTATGTTAGATAAGTTGGCGGTCGCAATTGTGGGGTAAGAACAAAAATAAAATATCAAATACTAACAACACAACATCTTTTTTGGGATTTATTATTTCTTTTGAACAAGTAAAGCAGAATTTATTATTAAAGATGGCGGTTTCATAGGGCGGGAATCAGTTCTGGCCAAGGGCGGATGAACCATAAAATTTATCAATGCCTATTTATTTATTTGGCTGACTAGAAGAGATTGCCTTTTGCTGGCAATAGTTTTTCCATTGGGTACTTAAAGAAGTAACAGTAAGAAACATTTTGAGTGTGTTCAAATACTTGTACACAAATCTAGATTTATTCCATGACGGGAGTAGGTATATATTTTGATTTTAATATAGTATTCATGTTGCGGTATGTAGATATCTAGGCTATATACATATATATATTAGGGTGTCCCTTATTTGACCAAAAAAATATATATACTATATCTTTTTACATTAAATATATACTCTATCTTTTTTGCAATTACTATGGTCTATTCAGATACGAAATTTCATATGTGTGCAATGATTTTAACTCGTGCCGACGAGGCCTCAAACTTTTTCAAAATTAGAGAAATTCACTTCATGTTGTATGAACATGTTCCGATGCAAGTCGGCACGGGTTACTGTACTCCAAATGAACTGAAATTTGCTGAACAAGTGTTTTATAGCAATACAAAAAAAAGTAGATGCATTAAATAATAATCAAGTTGAAAAATAAGGGACACCCTAATGTATACACATCAGGGCTAAGTATTTGGACACACTGAAAATATTTTTAATTAAAAATAATATATATAAAAAAATCACCACAGCTACAGTATCTGGTTGTCATAACGTGCTTAGTATAAGGGTGTTAATTTACATCACTCCTTTGATTTTCCCCCCATTTCCTCCGCAGTCCATCTACAAAGCAGATCCTCTTGAGAATATTATAAATTACAGCTTGCTACTAAGGAAGAGAGCTACGGAATTACTTCAGATGAAAATAAAAACCTTCGCATTCAAAGATGAAAGTGACAAAGCCTTAAGCTTTTATCTCTGTTAACCAACAATGCCTACTAAAACGTCTTGTTTTCAAGCAAATATATATATTTTATAAATATATTTGAATTATTTAACGCGTCGGTCGGCGTCGTCTTTGAAATTAAGTAGATCCGTACGTAAATATTTTTTTATAACCACCTACTGAATGTTCAGTTTCTATTTTTCTTGACGGATTGTCAACAGTGGACGTCCAGGACGCCGAGAATTTGATGCCTTGTAAAATAGGCAAGCATGAAGGCCTAGCGAGCTGAAACGCCTTCGCCGGATGATAGTAGATACCAAGGATTGCTGCGTGCGTTGCCTTACCTTTGTGTTCCTTACAAAGTCAAACCACCGCACACCTAACATTCTTCCGAGACACCTATTCTCAAAACAAAACTCCGATTTTCTGAGCCCTATTTTGTGCCATGATTCGCAGCCATAGAGGAGAACGGTGTGATGCAGACGTAATAAAGGTGGAATTTTGTTTTCGCAGCCATAATCCAATCTCCGGGTGGAATTTTGGTTTTAAAGTTTAATGTTAAACATCCAATCTCCGGACAGATTATTTTAACATTATTTTGTTGAATATTATGATTGCGACGCTGTAAATACTCCATGTCGCACTCCCGTTTTCTTTAAATAAATGAAATCCGTGAATTTCGCTACTCCAATGTCGGTACTCCCAGTTCGCTCCTTGGTAGGTACGCTCCTTGGTATCTTAAACCCTTTCGATGACTTGTCCCAACAAAGCCAAGGGGATCTGGACAGCTTGATATGAGATGACAAACAAGTAGCAAAGCGACGCACAAGGAATTTTTTTTTTTAAATAAGGGTAAAAGGCAAAAATAATGCACTCATTCAAAGATATTTACTATTCACTTTATCAAACAACTAGGCCTAATTCATATTTATGCGTCTCGTCATTTATCCTCTATACTAGTTTCAGCTTTCCACACTCCCCCTTCATATAAATCTGTAAATACATAAGTCAACAGTTTACATATCACAAGCATTGTCTGTCAATATGACAATGATATATCCGGTATGAATCGTTCATGATTGATGACGTGAATGCATCTGGCAATACGTCACTGTCATAATATGCATTGTAAGCCTAGAGAACACACAGCACCAGTATCGAAATTGCACGTAGAAATGCATTCGTCAATGTCTCCTTGCAGTTATGTTTGATTTAAGCTGATGAGTGCTACACTGATCCGTCCGAATGTCCAAACGATGAAGAGATTATTCATGTATTAATTGTCGGCAATTGAAAATGCAGATGGGCTACCCCAAGTTAAGTTTATTGACAGTTGAACTGTTTTGGTCCTGAAATAAATGAATGACTCCAGATGAGGTGATCGAGTATTATTTTGAACGCGTTATATCAATACACCTGCACAATTTTTTTTTAAAAATTTTTGTAATTATTTGATATGAATACAGTAAATGCTTTGTATTAGGTAGTAAAAAGTAATAAAATACTTATTCACACGCAGACAATGAAACGTTTTGATATAGTTTTTAAAGTGTCTTAATTTTTCGCTTAATATTTAAACTAGTCGGCAAATTTAAGTATGCGATCTAGCTCCTTAATGGGGTTCTTCCAGATAACATGAATATTCTTAAAAACGTTATAAATATTTAAAGTATATTTTTACAATTCCAACGATATAAAACACAGTACTCAAAAATTTAGTTTTAATTAATAAATTTATGTTTTAAAAACACGAAAATACGAATGATTTTTAACGCCCGTTATTGGCATTATGACGTCATACCCGTCCACCGTGAAAGGCGTGAAATTCATTCCGTAGTAAGCGCCTATATTGCTGTGACGTCACACCGCATGCGCGCCAAATGGAAGATTTTGCGAGCGATTTGAAAAAGCGCTATTTCAAACCGCGCTAGAAAATTCATATGACATCGTAAAAATTAAAAAAAAATTCCCTTGATATTGTAATTTTTCAATCAATTTTTTAAAGTAAAAAATACAAAATCGGAAAGAACCCCATTGTTTATGTTTAGTCTTTTTATCTCATAGATTTTTGGGGTAAAATTTAATATATATGTTTGAATAATACTATATGAATAAATAAACATTAAATACGTAAAAAGCATCGTAAATTTTCAACAGAAAAAATATCCGTGTTTTTTTAGTGCTTGGAAAGTGTGTATATATTTAAGGTAGAGTAGGAAGTATATTGTAGGAATGTAAAGGATTTTGGGTAAAGTTTGGAACTAGAAGTTGTGGACTTGGTAAGGATGGCCCTCAAACCTTCACAAGTGGTCTTTGATCGAGTTTATTTGATCCTTTTATATTTGCAATAAGATAGATAACTTTATAAGATTATTCACTTCAGAAAAGCAATCATTTGAAGTGCCATAGATACGTCGTTGAATTTCATTTTATTACTATTGTCAACAGCAGGTAGATATTCATATACCTACATTCTTATTTTATATAATTACATTTTAAACATAATATTACGAATGATATCTCTACCGGAAAGTAAAAAATCTTCACCTTCAGAACCATTCAGTTCAACGCCTAAAGTCGGAGTTAAAATGTAAGGAAAATTTAACCATGACAAAAGAAAGGAGAAAGAACATTGGGTTTTAGTGATTAAGGAAAACATTTTTTTTAATGATTTTATGACAAACCCAGTATCAAACAACTTGATAAGAGGCATTCATTTGTAAATAATTGACATCAAAACTACAAAATCCATAATATCTGTAGTACCTATCTGCTATCATTACTTTATTTATTTTGATATCCTTTCTGGTGGCTGGCAGGATATAAAAGTTGAGAAACAAAATTTGATCGTAAATTTAAAACGGTTTAATAAAATTGAATATTGCAAGCGATTTCAAGTAGGTAATTTAATCAAATCAAAAGACGGAACAAGGAAATTTCTTATTGCTTGACTCTAAAACGGTCTTTAGTTTATTAGTTTTGCGCGATATTGTGTATCTTTTAATTAAAAACTTAATTAAAAATGCCTGTTTGATCTCAGCGACCATTATTTGATAGCAAAATAGTTTAAGTACAGATTTTATCAAAAAAATTACTATTCGCCCTGAAAGAGGTCACCAAAGTCGACAGGTAGATTAAGAAGTTTTTATAATAGTAGATCGCTATCAGCTAATTTGCTTATCACAAAAACGAAATAAAAATCTTTCTAAATTTTTTTTTAAGAATTCAGCCAATTTGTTAAAAGCATCGCAGGTACCATCAGATATTAAAGGACGATAAAAATATTTCAAAAGTGAGTTATGTTTATGAGTTTTCATTAATTATATTTTAATTAACAGGATGATAAAATTTTAAATATCTAGGGTCAAAGGATTTTTCTTTCATCACGTAAATATATCGACTGTAAATAGTTAAAAAAATTTAAGCAACAAAATGTTAATTTCTCCGGAGGTGAGAAAAACTAACAACTTGTTCCAACTTAAACAACTGAAGACATTTAATGTTTAGGTATATTATGATGTAAAATATAAAATATTACTGGGTAATGAAAAATAGCTAAATTCAATTCCCATTATTCAGAGATATTTACTAACAACTAATAAAAATGTTGGATAAGGTATTTTACCAATTCAGTTTTCTCACACTCATATATATAACAGAATGCAGCTTAAAGTGTATTACCTGTTCAAACTTTATTCACCTAGCGGCCGAAAATAACAACTTTTGGGTAACTTATTTTACTTCTTGTGGCTTAAGCTATTTCACCGATTCGGAAATACGTAAACCGAAGTAACATTATAACATTTTCGCTGCCTAAAAGGTTTTACCTATTTATCTTTTACGAAACCGAAAACGCAAAACAGATAACAAAATAACTATCTAACTTTAAAGCAAAACTATTTGAAAATTTATACACTGAATACGGTATTTCCATTCTCCATCCTCCTTTTTTTTTTTTTTCCGATCCCTGTCATCTCCTTTTCTTCTCATCCCATCCTTCCCCTTTATTTCTTGTTTTATGATACAATTTACTTCTTACTATAATGTTTTTACCTTTGTCAATGTGAAAAACTAAAATAATTTGTGTTTTTTTTTGTATTTTTTATTTTTGTATGCATTTAAACTGTCGTTTTTCTTTAAAATAAAATAACATAAAAAATATATTTCAATAGAAAATTACCCAATATTTAAAAAATGTTTTACTAGGTTGTGCGCAATAAGCCATTTTATAAGACACCACTTAAAAGACACCGTTTTTAAAAATATATGGCCCTTTCATATAACACACGCTGAACAATTTATTTGATTTATTAAAATCTGCTTTCTAAAAAAAATCCCTTTTTCAGTATCAGTTTTAATTATTCTACAATGACATAAAAATCTCAACAATGCCGGTTAAAACCAATTATACTACGAAAACGATTTTTTCCAACTCCGTTTATGGCTTTATTCAGAAAATATTTGGTCCACTATTATGGTTTTACATTCGCATAAGTTTTTTAGAAGCGCACTGTAAATTTCCACAATACGCAGTTATTTTGGTCATAAATTGCTCACAAACGATTTATTGATAAAATACTTTTTGCCGCGTATTTTTGGTGTATATGTAACCGTAAATATATCAGAACGTTGTTTCTTTGTGTATTTACTTGTCATTTTATATTAACTTTATGACAAGTCTCATGACATTTTTCTAATGATATTTTCCTTCCATTATGTGATTTAAGTTACTTGAAAATAATAGAAAATACCCAAAGGGGTTGTACTGTAGTAAAAATACCGAAATGATGGTATTTAACCCTTTATATGGTAAAGGCCGAAATTGGTCAATAATTAGGTTCATATTCGAATACCGCCCATAGAAAATTCAATTTAAATTTGATTACGTATTTTCGTGTCATGATAATGATATGATTTTTTGCATACTAAACTACAATCTATTACAATAAATTTTTAGAGGTTATTAAAAAAAACACTTTATCCCACCCAAACATTTATTTCAATAAATTATTTAAATATATGAGGTAAATGTAAGAGATACCGTGCAGACAATTAGTATAATTATTTAAAAAAAAAATAGATTTATCTGGAATTTAAAAATCCTACATGATATTTTAAGAATTAAGTATCAGTTATAAGAATTTTTTTTACATTTTGAGTGTGTTCAAATACTTTCACACAAATCTGGATTTACCCCATGACGGGAGTAGGCATATATTTGATTATAATATCTCTACAGAGAAAAAGTGTTTTTTTTTTCAAATTCGGGACTGTGGATATTCAAGCATTTACAGGACTTAATGACCTGTCATTGGCTGGGTTAAGTGGCCACATTACATACTACAACAATCCGCTTATTAGCAACTATCCACACCTAGTAACATGTTTGAATTTGCTTGATTGATGAAGTAAAAAGTAGTAAAAAGCCTAGTAAAATTTCAATACATTGATGTCGCTTGTTAAGCGCAAGTGGATAGTTTTCAACATTTGTAATATATGTATAAAGGAAGATCAAAAATGTTACCTTTAGCTTAATCACAGATAATTGTCGACGTGCCTAAGCATTTGACCGATCACAATGAACATACGTTCATATCACGGTCGCGTTGCCAAGCACCATAGATGAAAAGGCATACTTTGACAAATGTTTCGTTTTATTGCTTTCTCAAATTGATTTAAAGCAAAGAAATGGCATGATAAATTGTGAACAAATGATTAAAACTCCGATTAAATTATTTTACTTTACTTACAGTTTTGGCGTATTTTCCAAATTTAAAGCAGTAATTAATAATCCCGATCGATTACTTTTAACGGATGTTCCATTGTGATCGCGAAAACGTTAAATATCCATGGTGAGAAATCGTTATCACGTCGATTATTCGCGTCATCTGTGATTGAGCTACTGGTGTGAATATTCGCAAATAAGCGAAATGGGGAATGTTGTGGTTCGTCATGTGGCCACTTAACCCAGCCAATGACAGGTCATAAGCCCTATAAACGCTTGAATATCCATATTACCGAAATTGAAAAAAATCCACTTGATCTCTGTAGAGATATAAAAATCAAATATTATAAGAAGTTATACTTTTTAAGTGTTATCGTCTAATACTTGCTGATGACGATATCCATCCCGTGTGAGTGTTAATAATATCACCTCGCATTGGCAAGCTTGTCACGCTTACAATTTCTAAGTTTGACGAATTCTATGTTACTTAAATCTAGTCAATGTCATAGTTTTTGTAGGTCTAGAGCAGGGGTAACCAATCTTTCTTATAATTTTTTTAAAATTTGTATCCCAACAGAGACAGAGAAATTCTGGAAAGGAATGTGGTTTATCTAGGCGTAAACTGGGCTTATGACCTGTATTTGGCTGGGTTAAATGGCCACTTGATGCAATACAACATTCTCCATTCCGCCCATCATCATTTAAACAATTTGAAAGATTTTTTTCACCGACGTAAAAAAAATCATCTGGCCTCGTGCAGTAGTATGGTTACGCGTTTAGCTACCGTAAATGACGTTGCGGGTTTTATTCCCGACGGAGTTTGGAGTCATATTGATGAAATATTTATAATATTTCATGTATTATTCCTTGGAAGCGTAAAAATAATAATCTTGCCTTTCTGAAATAAATTATACAGAATGTGTCCTAATGCAGTGATGTGGATAAGGGAAAGCAGTAATATAAATAGTTGTAAATCGTCAATGTTTGCCGACCCCTGATCTAAAGCTGTATTAGATACCTGTTTGAAAGACGAGTAAGGAGTCTACCGATATTGAATTACACATAATTACGTTACAAACCCGATCCAATTCCTAGCACGAATTCACAAAATATATCTAACGAACACAATTCCCTTCAATGACATAATTATTGGAATTCTCAGGAATGAACCAAATACGAAGGTATTCAATTAACCAAATCGTAACAAGTATTTTCGGTCTATCATTTTTAGCTGCGTACAACACTTAAAAATGAATGCATGGATGAATAAATAAATGAATGATATCGAAAATGGTAGCGACCCTTATTGAAAATACGTTTTTAATTCCAGAATAAATATTTGTCCGCTTTGTGGTGTCTAAATATTTTTAGTCAAATCTATTTTTACATCTCTCGTTAAAACTATTTCCGTATCTCGTAGATTGCAGAAATAAAATTCTAATTCTAATGCGCACCCATACGGGACCAAAAACTGTACAATATTTCTTGTGCTGTTTCTTTTTCAGGAAACTGTACGTTCTGTATGTCGAAAGATATGTAGATTTTGAAAACCCGATCGTTAGTTGAACTATTGCATGGAATAAGGTGATAATCGACAAAGACATTTTTAACCGATGTGTTAATTTGATGGTTTTTGCATTGTATTTGCATTGTATTAAATGAATATCTTCTTATATAAATGAAAATAAATGATTTTGTTTGTTTAATATGACATATGCTCAACATTTCTTACTTTAAGAATATATTAATAGCACTGCCTAATATTTGTTTTTGTTTCTACTAAAAAAATGTTTTTGTCAGTTATCACCTTATTCCAGGCAATAATTCAGTTATTAGCGTATGTTTGCACACAGGAAATCGTTAATATAGCAACTATTTGTTTTTATGTTATTAAAAGCATTTAATATATCAATATCTACATACTCAACGTTCACATAAAAAACATTAACTGTCAAGTAAACCAAACTGCACAAGAAGCTTTACAGTTTTCCGTCCCGTATAAAGAGCGCATAAGAATCTATCAAAAAGCAGCTTACAACGAATTTTTTTTCCAAAATATTCCTGGTAAACGTGCGGGCCTTCAACGTAATAAGCCGTGCGGGCCTTTGGACTTCAATGGTGCGGGCATATCAAATAATTGTAGGTATTTCAAACTTTTTGCAAACTTTATTTTATCATTAATTTCAATCCGTATCAAATAACATAACGGAACTTTTAACGGAATATTACTCTCAGCTTCAGATATGAATATTTAGTACGGTATGGTATCGTTTGAAATTAATAAAAATATTATTTTACAAAACCGTAATTGCGAGCGTAGGAAAGCGATATCATGGGACCAATTCTCTTCATGTAGATTTTATAAGCCACTGAGGTGGATTAATTGGATTTTTATAATTTTCAAATATAGACACGCAAATTAAAAATGCATATAGAAACGAAATTCCAGTAAATTAATTGATTTCCATATTTTTTATTTTGTCATAGTTAAACTTAATTAAACTCTTTTTCCCGTTTCGATATTAAAAAACGCCTTTTATGCGGTAATAACAGTTTTGTTTCCCAAATTTTTGTATTTAACCGATTTTAACATAGCGCCTATTGTTCATGATTGGGGCAGGCCCTTAACCCAAATTAAAATCTCTGGGATATCCCTGCAGCCTATCATGGCCTCATCAGAAACGATCATCCGCGCAGCAGGCACTGAGCTTCGTTTATGAAAACAATGACTTACAATGTGACGAGGATCCCAGTGGAACTGAAGGCCATGGCGCCTATTGCCCAGGCGGACCCCGGCCTCAAGAAGACCTCTGGGATGTCCCTGCAGCGCATCCTGGCCTCATCAGGAACGGTTCCCCGAGGACACAGCACGCACTGAGTTTCATCCAAAGGATGGCGAATCTGAAACCAAAACATGGTTTAATTTCGCACGGATAAAGAAAAATTTTAAGTTAGAAGTAAAATTACACAATTACAAATACATATGCGTTACTTTGTAAATTTTAATTATCTATGAAATATTAATACACCCGTACTTAAAACACCAATTACTCATTAGTAAATATGCTGGAAACTCTATTTATATCATCGTCAATACCATTTATCATTTATCATTAATCCTTTCCGCGTATAGAATCAACAAACTGCCTCTAAGCTAAGAAATCGATCTTCAATTCCTAAACGAACTATCAGCAGTAGACGTTCAGGACGCCGGGAACTTGATGCTCTGTAAAATAGGCAGGCATAGCTCTTGGGAGACGTACGTTAGTGTAGTAGGCTCATCAGCCAGCCAAAACGCCTTGATGATACTTGATACCTTTTTTTTGTTGGTTTGATTTTGTAAGGAACAAAGAGGTGAGGCAACAGACGCAGCAACCCTTGGTACCAACTGTCTTCCGGCGAAAGCGTTTCGGCTAGCTGAGTCAAAATGGCGGCCTATCGCTTGGTTTGGAATCAGTTTGTGGAATCCACATGCTCTACGTAGGGAGCGGATATGGAGTGAGACGATGATGATGACTTCAGTGTTAGCTTAATTTTTTTTTACAGTTTACATATGATTTATTCATTTTAAGGGAAGTGTGCCAGGACAGAGTGGTGTGGCGTTATATCCTCTCTCTCTGCCTACCCCTTCGGGGAAACGGCGTGATGGTAAGTTAGTAATTTACATATTTTTTTAATTGTAAACATGTAAGTTTAGATATGTTTCAGTTTTTACTAACAAAATATAAGCTATGTGTGTACATAAGGGTTGTAAATGGGTTTGTTTTCTGAACACGACATAATCGAATTAATCTTAATAAAGTGTGTAAAATACACATATATTACGTCAAATCTTTTTCGAAATACCCCAAAAATTTGACTCGTTAACTACATACACATGTTCTCTTCATGTATACATAATTATGATTACAATTCTTTAGCTTCCGGCCCTTGTGATTTTCTTCAGAAATCCACTTAAATGTAAATACATTTATTTAAGTCAAGAAAATACGCAACAAAAAAGAATTTGTAAAAACGGGGAAAAACATTCTTATTTATTTAATTTTTATGTTTTTTGTTTTCTTAATTTGTTTTCTTATTTATTTGTGAAAAAGTAAGCAGAAATTTTAAATTAACTTTTATTATATCCAATGAAAAAAGTACGAAATAAGCGAATTTTATGATTAAACCAGGTGAATTAAAAAACGATTTGAAAAATTTACGGCGCGACGAAATATTATAAGTTTACTAGATTTAAATTTTAACTCACATATCTTCGCCGTGATGTGCGAAAGTTGAGGAAGCGAAGGTAGTTTGCCAGGATAGGGTGATCTGGCGTTCTATATTTTCTGCCTATCCCTTCGAGTAAATAGCATGATAGTTTGTTGGTTTTTTGTGAATTTCAGTTATTGCAAAATTTAATAAACTGTCGCCCACAAAAACATCTGACAAAAATAATAATTCCATAAATAAAAAAGCTTGAATTCCCTAATTTATTGTCTAAACTGTAAATGAAATGTATCACACAAGCAATATAATTATTTGGACACACTCAAAAAGTTGTTTAGAAAAATTAGCCGCTAGAAGTTATAAGCATAACAAATTGAAGAGTTGCCTTCAGGCGTTTCCTGATAGGTGATATAATTCAGTAAGACTCTCACTCACAATCATAAAGGTTTCTACTAAAATGCTAAACAATTTTCTCAATGAATGGCATAAAGTTTTTACACGTAAAGCGTTGCGTTATTTCACCGTTTATATAAGTTCTTATAATTGGCAGATATGGACATCAAATACCAGGCAAAATTATGGATTTTTTAATACATCAAGTGGCCTGTCAACCAAGCCAATGACAGGTCAAGAGCCCTGTAAACGCCCAGATTTTCATATTTCCTTCCAAACATTCCCGTCTCTATTGGCATGCCAATTGTTAGATAATATTTATTATTTGGACAGGAAAAACGTTAAAAAAATATTTGACTCGTTTGTAACATTCTCATGTTTATTCCAAAAAGCAATATATTTACAAATTAATGTATTCAGTTTGATCAAACAGTTTAATAAATGTTCAACCATTATCGGTTGCATTTTAGATACAAATTCACATAAATCACAGAGTAGATAATGGAATAAAGGTATTAAGGGCTATCGGCTAACCACCATGGATACCTTTACCTACATTCTATAGCCAGGGTAAATACCATAGAGAATGGAGGTTTCAAGGATACCTGAATATTAGATTTAACCACTGAATCTAGTCGAATAGCGAATCTCGAATTCCTGTGGTTTTCTACTATCGGTAAAGTATTGGAATATTATTTATTATTAAGGTTCAATATTGAGTGTTCTGCTTGCTTAATTGTAATAAGGCATACTGAGTGTGAGTTTATATATAAATTGGGTCCAAGTACGTCTTTGTGCAATCGTTAATTATTTTTATATAAAAAATTTTGGTTTGCTGTAAAGTCGGTTTACGGACGATAATTTTACGTGATAACGTCATAAGAAAACATTGATAAAAAATAGCATACTTTAATGAATTGAATTGAATTATTATTACTGAATTATTATTATTTTGTAAAATACAAAGCAGGAATTAATTGAAATTATTTTTTTTCCATAAATTAACACTTTCTTGCACTCGTTAATTCAAATATTTGTTTACTTATAAATTATACAAATTAATTAACAAGTAACAATGTGCTATTAACAATTTATTTACAATTATATATACATATGATGATATGATGTTTAAGATCTTCCAAACTGTGTTATTTTGTGAAGGATAGGACGATGTATGGAAAAGTAGAAAATCAAGGGGAGTGTTTCAAGTGTAATGTGCCTTGAAAAAGTCAAATTGATGGTTGTTTCTCTTAGCGTTGTTGACTTATTAACATCTGAAACGCATTCGAGATTGTACGTATCTTTCATATATTTGAGGAATGTGTCATCATTTTTCACGTTTGTGTTGAAGTCGCCGCAAAGAAGAATTGGTACATCGGCATCTAATAATCATCAAGAACGGTGGCACATACTGGCTGTTGTGCTTGCAGCAGGAGTGAAAGAGAGATAGATGCGTCACAAACCGAACGCTTAGGCCGATCGTGCCTCTCTATCGCTTGTTCCGCGCTCTCGCTTGCACACTCGGCTCAGGCGGAACGTGACATTTAGTCATGCTTTTTCGTGTGTGCAGCCGGCGTTCATCGATTTTTTAGACGTTATCACGTCAAAAACTTAACTTTTAAAATTATATGTGGTACAAAGCCTTTATAAACGGCTCATCGAGATCGGCTCATTTGAATAAGACTTCAAAATAAGTTATTTTATTTGAAGTCTTGGACATTTTGACTAATTTTTTTTCATAATATTGTTGGTTTCTATATCAACAAATTTTCAACGATTTTTCATTGAAAACCGCATTCGATATTCAGAAAGTAATAAATAATGCTTTTCTGCCACAATGATAATGGTAATGCTTATGCGTTGCGTGTTGCTGTCGTTTCGGAGAACATTGTAGTGTCCGATATGATCTGGGCTGATGTATGAGTATAATCTTATGTAGATCTAAATGGTATTCCCCTTGATTCCGAAAGCCTGACTGCATCATAGAAAAAACCCTACACTTACTCACACATCGGCTCAGAAAATGAACTCCGCAATGTGCTCAATACGGCGGCAACAATAAACTAAAAAACGCGGCGAAGAAATGACGTCGCGCGGGCGACGCGAGACGAACAAACGGGCCGAGCTACACCGAACACACGCTCGGACAATAGGAGAGATATTTTTTGACCTTCTGCGTGATTAAGACGTCGTTTTTTGCGCATTTCTTGCCGCCAAATTGCGGGCAAACTAGATTCACTTGTCATTTCCATTATTCATTTCAATCGTAGTTTATTAGTTAAAGTTCATTGTATTTTCATTGTATTTGCTTCTAAATTCTGTGTAATAAATGTGCACGGTAAAACTGTAAGTGTATTTCATTTCTCTTTCTGTGCACCCACATAAAACCATGACCACCAGGGTAACTAATTCTGGTGGCCCCACAAAGTTTTCAATGCACTGTTAATAGTGATTTATCTAGTATTTGTTCTGGTTTTTCTGTTTTTCATTCCATCAATTGCAAATACAATAAGCATTGTGTGCTTGTTTAAGTTATTCCGAAGATAAACTTTGTGTAAAGTCAACTAGATGCGATGACATGCATCCAGCATAAGTTAGATTAAGTCAATTTGAAGTAATTTGAAGTCGATTTGAAGCGAGTGACTTCAATCCAGGCAAAGTTCATGACCGCTTAAGGCAAAATGTCTTGCTCACAAAGTGAATTTAATCAATTAATATAATACATAAATAATATAATTCGTTTTCTCCGCCCTATAGATTAGCTATTAACATTGAAATTTGATTAGGCTGACGATAATTTTGTCAATTAAAACTGCTCACTCAAAGATAGTATTTAATTACTTGTTAAATCAAATTTGATACCCTCATCTCAGGTGATTTAAGGAATCTTGGAAGTTGCAGACAGTTTAAAATGAATTATAAATTTAAACAGAGATTTCAACATGATATAATTTGACTGATTTTGTCTTTGAATAGCATTAGAGAAAATACACGTAAATAGATGGAAATAATTTACACAGGCTATGCCTTTGTGGGATTTTTGTTTTTTATTTTATTTATGTATATGTGTTTTTTTTGTATTACTTTGTACACAAAAATTTTAAAATTTGAAAATAAAAATTTAAAAAATAAATAAAATTTAAACATGCTGAACATTTAACGTTTTCAACAAGATGATGTAGATAAAACTACAGTTAAAAATGTGAAAATTCACTATAAAAATCATTAAATCACTTTGAAAAAATAATCGTTCGTTCCTGGACATCAATGCACATTGTAATTTTTTCTATACTTTTTTCAAATTATTAAATTAAAAAAGGAATGTGTTTAATGTTGTCATAAAACCATTTTTTTCAAAGAGAAATTAATAAAGTTTTTTCAGGATTTAGTATATTTAATATTTTTTTAGTGGCTTTGTGGCTATCGATAAATCCGGAATATCATTTGGAAAAAACCTTGATTTCTAAAACAACCTCTTTTGCAGCCTTAAATCATTATGATTTTTTTTTTCTTAAAATCCCCTGTAAATAATATATGTTTACGCATTGACCAATGAATGCGTTAAAAATTATCCACGAATATTACGTATCAAAACTTTATCACAAACACTGCATACTGTAGCGTAAAATAAACATTACATTTACAATTGACAGCAAAATGCTGTCAGTATAAAATTTCAAACATCCATCTCATTGTTTCAATTTCAATTATTAAAACTTTTGCCATCGAATAGATACTTAACACAAGACTAACATTTAACAGTCCAGGAATTAGTGTCATTTTTGATTAAATGCTTTAGTGTAGGTATGTGAAAAATTAGTGCTAAAAATGGCACTGAAGCGTTAGACTGATCATCTTGCCCTCATTTGACGAATGATCAAGATTCATTGCACTTGGTGTATCAAATTACAGTGCCTATGCACCATTGGGTGCGGATAAGAGAGAGTAGTAGTAGTAGTAGTTAATACCTATACCGTGATATTTTTATACTCGTTTCAAATGCAAATTGGATTTCAGATAAAATTTATCTTTGTGAAATCCAATTTGCGTACGATTAATCGAACAGCATAGATGTATTAAAAATGCATTGAAAAAATGGGAAAAAATATCATTTTTAGTTTAAAGGAGATACGAATTTCATTTTGTGATAGCTGTTTCGCCATGTCAGGGCGTTATATAATATACCTATATAAATCATCATAATCATAACCATATCCGCTCCCTATGTAGAGCATATTTATGGATTCCACAAACTACCTCCAGGCCAAGCGATCGGCCGCCAGCTCCCGTGTATCTTCCGAAGTCAAGTACACGTCCCGCAGCTCTGACGGAAACTTTCGACGAATTGTCAACAGTGGACGTCTAGGACGCCGAGAACCTGATGCCTTGTAAAAAAGGCAAGCATGGTTAAGGCTCTCGGGAGGCATACGTAGTATATGGCCTAGCCAGCAGAAACGCCTTCGCCGGATGACAGTAGATACCAAGGGTTGCCGTGTCCGTTGCCTCACCTCTGTGTTACTTACAAAGTCAAACCACCACACACCTAATATTTTTCTAAGACACCTATTCTATATGTAAATATGACCAAATAATCTTTTTTTATGAAGTTATGAAAAACATTATGCCGACTCAACTCAGTTTATAGTGTAGGTATTTATTTACATGGTAAAACCGGGAACATTTAAAAAAAATGCATGTTTAAAACTACTTTTTAATTTACCTCAATATGATATATACTACTTATATTTATACTACTTATATTTTACCTCGTTGAACTACTTATATTTACTACTTACTATTATACCTTATACTACCTATATTTCCCTAACTACGATTACTACTTATGTTATGTATATTTTAGCGTAACCTCCCTCAGCAAGCACAAGAGCTTGTCTTTTTTATTGGTGAGGTATAGCGTTATGGTTATATTTTTTAATTATTGTGATATTAAGCTTTGTTAATTTCATTCGATAATGTATTAAATAAACATATATTAAAAAAATATATAAAAATATAATTCAGATGTAATGTGTTTGTAGACATCGATAGATCATAAGACTTGTTGCAAAATTAATGTACACTCAGCTTCTTTGAAAATAGCTATTACCGCAGCTACCTTCTTAAAATTAAAGTTTACGCAATGCTCTTAAGAATTTATGTTTTTATTTTCCTCTCAACTAACCTGATACTGTGTGCAGTTGAAACAGTGCCAACAGCAGCTTTCCCCTTCAACATACTGTTTAGCTTGTCCTTGGTCACAAGGGAGCACGTTAGTATTGGCAACGCTGCAAATGTGTCAATTCCAATATTTAGTTTCAAAAAACGGGCGGGCAAACCCGCACCGTAAAGTAACCATTTTGGAGTTACACAATTTGCATATTAAGGTATCGATGCGCATAATATTTACTGGCTCTCCAATCAGTAGCTCAGTCCTTTGAAGATAATAAGTTTTTCTTTTACTGACGGAAATCCACTCTACACAGGTAGCATTGACTTAAAAATCTATGAAGACTAAATAATTAAGATAAGTAAGTCTTTATTTTAAAACTCTAAATTTACGGACAGGTTCAAGCGTTTCTGATTTATTAGCGTTCCTTATACAAGGAGTTTGATATAAGGCATGTTTTTATTTATTTTTAAAACTTTATTTGTTTATTTAACTTTTTGTACATACAGTGGTGTACAAGTGTACATTGGCGGGCTTATTCCCTAAGTGGCAATTCATTCCATCCAACTGATAAAATAAAGTACTGCGGGTATTTAACGTAAACGCAATAACTGAATGAAACACTCTTCAATACATACACACACATATTATCAAACTCAATATCAGTCTAGGATAGAGGGGGGGTAAAAACAGGAATAAAATTTAGGGAAGAGATAGGAAATGTTTTTTCAGCCGTGTTTTAAGAAGTGACTGTTTTGACTTACTTTATAGAATTTTCTTTTCAGTAGAAATATCAAACGTCTTAAATATTATTTTATTTCGACCCCTTTCTTCAAACAGGGTTGACACTTGTAAGCCGATTTGAAAAGGTAATATGCGTGTAAAAAAGGTTGTGACGGTAAAGTTTCTAGCTGTCGTTACTAGACTTACCTCTCATGTTTAGTAAAAGCTCTCCCTCCTCATATTCCTCACTCACCCAGCAGTGTCGACCGCGGACACCAGGTTAAGTGCAAATGTGTACTGGTCACGCATGTGATGGAAAAATGGTAAGATGTCGCCACTAGACTTATCAACTCATGTATAGTTTCAGCTCTCCCTCCTCATATTCCTCACTCACCCAGCAGTGTCGACCGCGGACACCAGGTTAAGTGTAAATGTGTACTGGTCACGCATGTCATGGAAAAATGGCAAGATGTCGCCACTAGACTTACCACTCATGTTTTAGTTTCAGCTCTCCCTTCTTATATTCCTCACTTACCCAGCAGTGTCGACCGCGGACACCAGGTTATGTGTAAATGTGTACTGGTCACGCATGTGATGGAAAAATGGCAAGATGTCGCCACTAGACTTACCACTCGTGTTTAGTTTCAGCTCTCCCTCCTCATATTCCTCACTCACCCAGCAGTGTCGACCGCGGACACCAGGTTATGTGTTAATGTGTACTGGTCACGCATGTGATGGAAACATGGCAAGACGTCGCCACTAGACTTACCACTCATGTTTAGTTTCAGCTCTCCCTCCTCATATTCCTCACTCACCCAGCAGTGTCGACCGCGGACACCAGGTTATGTGTAAATGTGTACTGGTTACGCATGTGTTGGAAAAATGGCAAGATGTCGCCACTAGACTTACCACTCATGTTTAGTTTCAGCTCTCCCTCCTTATATTCCTCACTCACCCAGCAGTGTCTACCGCGGACACCAGGTTATGTGTAAATGTGTACTGGTCACGCATGTGTTGGAAAAATGGCAAGATGTCGCCACTAGACTTACCACTCATGTTTAGTTTCAGTTCTCCCTCCAGATATTCTCCGACCTTCACCCAGCGGTGACGCCCAGCGGAAACTTGTTTGAAGTGAATGATGTTGTAACGAGCGGGCCCGTCACCATTAGCGTCAAACTTAAAATGATCTCCGCTCAACCCTGAAAAGAATAAGAAAAACATAGTTAATTTTTATTTAAAAAAAGAGTTTTCGAACTTAAATCCGGTCTCGATAAGTGATTAAAATCTCACATACAATAAATGACAAACACTAAAAAAGCTTAGTCATTTTCTCAATAGGTGGCAAATATATGAATGTGAAATAACGAATCAGTTCCCTATATATTCCACTTCCAAAAATTGACCGGTATGGTTTTTGGATGAAAGGCGGGATGTGTGTTGTAAATGTTGTTATTCGTCATGAAGGTATTACTTAACCCTGCCTATGACAGGTCATGAGCCGTGTAAACGCCTAGATTTTTTATATTTATTTTCAAAGCATCTCTGCCTCTGTTGAGCTTTCAATAAATATTATAGGTTTTATTCCAAACTCAAGGTTTTTGTGAAGGGCATTGTTGAAATACGGAAAGTTGACCGAAGATCGAGTGGCGTACACACAAAGTGGCGACCTATTACTGCACAAATAAACCCTCTTACTTCGGCTATTTTCAGTAAACTTCGCTGAAGTTTTTTGCAAGGTATAAAAGGTATTATTATTTATGGTTAAACTACGATTTAGTTTGTATAAAATATTCTTTCCATTGGTGTGTTTTTATTGTTTTTTTCCCATAAAAAACAAACGTTATTCGCCCTGTGTACGAGTGACGAGTGTAATTATCAACAGTCGATACGAGAGAACCGGGAGACAAAGTAAAAAAAAATCCATTCCAATTTCTAGAATTTCATCCTCTACTTGTTCGTGATTAAAATGGTACTGTTATACTGGAAATATTTTAATATAATGTCAAGTATGCATCACACAAACCAATTACAGATTTTCAACAGAATAATTGAACAAAATAAATGGTGAAAATAAAAACATCAAATATACCTAAAAAGAAAATAGCAAAAATAGTAATAAAATAAAAGTTATTATATTTTACAAAAAAATAAAATAGTTTTATTATTAATACAATTTAGTACTTTAATTTTGATGCTATTTTCAACGTATCTAAAATAACTTATTTGGAAGTAGGTAATGAGTTATAGTAGAGATTCGGGCCAAGAATTTTTAATCGGAGTCCGCACTCTTATACGGGGCCATAAATCGCTTCAATAACCTATCACGAAAATAAGTTTACTCTAATTTATTTATACGAGACAAAGGATAAAATGTAATTAAAGTTTCCGTACGCCATATTATGTATTTATGTTCAAAGTTGATTGTATAGCAAGTTGAGTCAACTGTATGGTACATTCACACTTGTGTTCCGTACATTGGATTTCAGAAGGAAGTTAACTTGTTATTTAGTTGAAAGCACTTCCTTAATAACCTTCCAAATAATTATTACCTTACAAAGCAAACAGCCTGACATTTATGATATTTATAATACAACCTAAAGAAACTTTATCGCGTAAATTAATTGCTTAATGGGATGGAACATGCTGGATTGCCGGTAAAAAATAAGTAATTTTCTTAATACGAAGATTAATGTTAGTTTAAAGTTTTCTCTGATAAACCGAGCAAACTTGCTTATGAGAGTGGTGTAAACAAAGTTTTTAAAGTGAAGAAATACAATTATTGTAACGTTTTCGTGTTACAAGAGAAGTTAAAAAATATTTTTCTGCAGTTTTCGTCGTAAAAAATATGCAATTTTATGATAAAACAACATCATTTGAATATAGGAATTTATATGACAAACTTTTTGCGTATTATTTTGCATTTTGCTTGAATGAAACGGTACGTCAAAACGAGCAGTACCGTACAATGCACTTTCAATAATCAAAACCGTATTATTTCCTGATCAAAATACACATAATACAAAATCTGGGCGCGTAATTACCAAAAATAGACCTTCCGGTTTCTATCTCATAAACACGTTAATTTATATATCAGGTTCAAATTCAATCAATCTATGAGCGCTCCACTCCTTCTTTTGGGAAATGACACACCAATCTACTCTGTCATCGATATGCTTGCTAACACTTTAATAAACTAATTGCTGATATCGAGAATACAAGATATACTGTTACAGAAGATTATTCTAAGTACTATTTTATTTTTACCAGTTACAGAAGATTATTCTAAGTACTATTTTATTTTTACCACCTCCGCCAAAATGCCGCTACGCTTCACATGTGAAACGTTTCTGTCATCCATTGAGAAAATTTCTAAGCATTTATGATTGTAACCCACGTGACTCAAAATTTACCAAATTCACAGAAAAATCACCAAAAGGAATGTTTAATTAATGCCTACGTATATACTACATTTTAAAGTGCTTGTTTTTATGCTCTTATTAATATTTATTTCTCTTAACTATTTAAGAAAAAATCCTTCCTCTTTTATACCTTTACATTTTAATTAATAGTTATTCATTAAAAGCTGATACTATGTATGATTAAAGAAATTAATATATAATGTTAAAAAATAAATATTAACGATTAACTCAAATCGTTTAACTATGGGTTAAACATGCAAACATTTTTGCATTGAAAAACCACTCTGAAATGTAATATCTTCACAAAAATGGCATTCTAGTTGAAGAATGCAACATCGCATATTCAAAGCGCAGAGTGCATTCCTTCCGTTTTGATTTATTTCTTGCATTTACCAAGATTCTGTGTGCTTAAGTCCCCAAAGATGTGTCTTTTGTGCAAGGCAGACATAAATGCAACATTGTGAGATATCGAGAGGCATGCAAGAATAGTGTACTATATCACTTCTGACGGGCGATAAAATTCCACAGGAAAAATGCAAGACTTATCGTTCGGCAAAAGTAATCCCTAAAGATGAAATGTCCCCTTTCATACTGAAATGAATATTTGACATATTACGTTTTCTGAGATTTAAAGTAACTACTTTTTAATGTTCACTTCGTTGTGTAGGGGTTAGTATGATAGACTACCATGCATGAAGTTGAGGGTTTGATTCCTACAGGGTCATTATGAAATATTTTTCGAGTGTTGTTTTTTACATATTGAGACCATGGACTGACTCTGAAGCGTAAGAGTGATCATCTGTCTTTATTTAACAAATTCTCAAGATTAACCGCACTTGTATGAACGCAGTGCCCTATGCACCATCCAAAGTGGTTAAGAGAAATATTAGTAACTTTGAAAAATATTAGTAAAGAATAGTGTTACGGCACTTTGGACTAAAAATTTAGTGATTTATAAAAACACGATGTATATAGATTACGTAGAGAGCATCGTAGTCTAAAACCCACTTTATACGGGACAGAAAACTGTACAGTTTCTTGCGCAGTTTGCAAACTGTCTCGTTTAAAGCGAAAACTGTATGGAATATTAAATGGTTGGCGTGACGTTTGACTAACCTGACAGTCAATGTTTTTTATGCAAACATGTAAACATTAGTATATTTTTATGGTTTTAAAAATGTAAAGAACAAATAATGTAATTACATTATTAGCTAAATTAACAATTTTTCGAGGAACACATACGATAATAACTAATAATAACGCTTAAAAAATATACATGTTTACCGTGTCTTTTGATTGACTGTAGTACAGTTTTCTGTTCCGTATGAAGTGCGTTTAAGCTTAAATCTGGAGGCGAACCTATAGTTTACACTGTCATGTTATTCTCACGCCTCTCGTAAGAATGACATTCCTGACTTCCTTTTAACTCATTAAAAATAGCAATTTAACTTTTGACCCCGTTATTCTACCTTATTTCATTGCCAAAGAATCTGCTCTATGGCAAATGAAATCTCGCGCTGAGACTTTTATCTATGATCCCTTGCAAAGCTACTGTCATGGCGTACGCACGTCGCTACTTTCTATACAGGCCGTCACGACCTAAGAACGAGGGCATTATGGCGAATTCGTAAGTGTTTTGTAGCTTTTTAATATCAATCTAAATCCCCGAATCAAACTACGTATTACAGCCTAGTTTCTCTGATCTTTTTTCCAGGTCTAATGCCCTTCTTTTCCTTCTATACTTTTTTTATTTAAACCCCTTTATACTCCTGACATAATATGATAATATTATAATTTAAAAATGGCCTAGACACTGATCCGTGTCTAGTTATCAGCTAGTTACCGAGTGTCACACGCTGACCGGTACATCACAGAACGCAGATATTATCCTATATCCGTCATCTCTCACGCGTGAAATTTCTGGACCACGTGTGAGGATATATTTACAATTTGATGCCTCAAAGGACTAATTAACAAAGCTTCACCTCGTGCAGGTCCTGATGTGGACACTGCACACTGACGATACATGGATTCTTCACCTCTCTTCAAAATTTCACCTCTACATAAAATTAAAATTATTAACCTCCAAATCACTTCGTTCATCTCAACACCAGACTGTTTTTTCTATAATCTTCGACGTACAACTCTTTATTTGTAAATTCCAGTATGAATATTTGATGGATGGATTCATTACTTAAGTTTTTCAACCTATATTTGCAACTATATCTTTATTATATCTTGTCAAAATCATAACCTATATACTTACCGTGCCTAGCACATCATCTCAACCTTGTAAACATACTTATATTTTAAATTACACACATTGAATTTCTGTATCCTTGTTTTATTTATATTCTGAACTCTGTGGTATTTCAATCCTTGCTTACTTTTATAAATTTTCGTGAGTCTCTTGCTAACTGATTGAGCTATGCAGGTGAGCGTTAGAGGATGATGAGCAAATCAGGTAAGCCTCACACCCTCTACGTTACAACACCCGCGCTGTGCAACCAAGTTGACAGGATAAAAAAAATAATTAGATACCTAATTACTAAAAGCCGTTGACTGATTATATTACCTTCACAACTAACTAACTAACCATCACGCCATTTCCCCGTAGGGGTAGGCAGATAGGATAAAACGCCAAACGAATCTGTCCTGACTGACTTCCTTTGCTTCCTCTACATTAATACATCTTCTCTTGCACATACGCCGATTATTCGACTTTTCACATGTCCGCTTTCAAGCACTTGTCGCACTTGGTCATGCCATGTCTTTCTCGGCCTTCCTACCTTCATGTAATAGATAAACACATATTCACTGCAGTTGTACCAATGCAGTGCCATATACACCATTAGGTACGGATAAGGGAAAATTGTAGTAGTAATTAAAATCGTAATTCCACTTTTACAAAACATTGTACAAAATAATTTTGTTCAACAGTTACATTTTTTATGACATTTAGGCTAGTCTGTGCAATATTATGTATGTAAGTACATAGCAGTTCAAGTAAACAGGATAATGTGTGTATTATTTACGTATTAACCTAAATAATACAAGGTAAACTGAATTGCCATGACAAGATCATAATTTGAGATAATAGTATGTTGTGTTACTAAATAGGTTAAATGATGCTGTCTACAATTACAAGACAAAGGTAATAGATTACCCACTGAGCTTACGTAATGTTATGCATAAGGCAAAGATACACTACCTATCAGTACTTTCTCTGCTAATTTAACGTGAAAATGTGATAAATTATGACACCAAAATTGCTATTTATTTATATTACAATTGACATTGCAACAAAGGCAAGAAGTTTGGCAGGACATATGAATATCTAGGCGTTTACAGGGTTTATGACCTGTCGTTGATGTTGATATGACTTTCTGCTTACTTAAATTGAGTGTTACTTCGAGCAAGAATTTCAGAGAAGTGACGTTCTATCATTGAAAAATACTTCCGTGTCTAGGTGTCTAGTTACCACATACGTTACTCACTACGTCATCAATAGGCCTCTACGTAATTACTAGGTATCTACGTTACACGTTTCGTGCATTGGCCCAAGTGCTGGAGTCTTTAGACGGTGGAATATGATAATAAGTGGTGTTATGAAATTAACCCTAGGAAGCGTATATTTCTAGAAATTTGTATGGAAACGCCCCTTCTAGTGAATTCTTGTTTGAGGTTTTATATTTATAGTGATCGTAACACCTATGGTATTATTTAATATAAAAGTTTCAGTTGATTTATTTTAATACATATTTCATCTTATATCCCTTCAGAGATGAAGTAGATTTTTTTCCAAATTCAGGAATATGGATATTCGAGCGCTTACAGGGCTTACGACCTGTCATTGGCTGGGTTAAGTGCCAGTTTACGTACCACAACATTCTCCATTTCCGCTTATTAGCGAATATCCACACCAGGTAACATTTTTTATTTTGTATATATGTTACGAATCGGAAACCATTCACCAGCGTGTATCTGGCTCCATAAATGCATTGATATTGAAGTTAAGTTGTAGAACGTAAAGTATCACTTGACCCAGCCAAATTCGATAGTTGTGATAAATCTTTTTTCATTTTTCTAACCATCCTAACTGCCCTCGAGGCATGTCTGGTTAGTTCAGTTATTTCCTTTATTTTGTCACTTCACCATATTGGTGAGAGAAACCAACCTTCTAGTTTTTGGCAATCTGCCCGATGCTCGTAGCTTAGTTTTACCATTTTCAAGACAGAAAATTGTATTTTTAGTTTTGCCAGGATTTTTTTTGAATTTTGAGACTTCAAAGTTTTTAAGAGCTAAGCGTTATTTGTATAATTTTAATTTCAAGTATTGTATAATGTAGCTTGGTAGGCAAGTATTTTCAACACCAATTTTTAATTGAGAAATAAAAATAAGTCAAAATTAATAATGGTTTTATAAATAATCCACATATTTTTCTACAAAAAAATACTCCCTTAGTGAAAAAAACTATAAAAGGGAGATATTTGTTTGCATATTTACATAACTAGGATAGTGCATTACATTTGTAAAAATGGAATATTCACTGTACCCAGGTAATATTTTATTTTAATTTTTATACTGGTATTTTATGATAAAAAATACGAAAACTTACAATTGTCATTGTTGGGTGATATACCTTGGACTGGCAGTGAAGCGTAAAACTGCAACAGTATACCAAGTTCAGAATATATTTATACTTAATGATGGTAGGGCGATATTTTATAACTCTTATTTCTAAAACCCGGTTATACTGTTTGATATTATTGCATCTCCATATATTTAAACGATAATTACTTTTTATTACGCTAACGATAAAATCAATGTTGGAATTCCAAATACAATTCTATCATGCTATACATCGACTTGTGTATCGAAGATCGCTGGTTAACAATTAAACACGTTTTGATGCTAAAAAAGGTCTCAATCCTGAATCCCTAATCAACCCCAAGGTTTGCTTTGGTCCTAATGTAATTCCACAGCCCAGAATAATATTATGTTTATCACGATTTAACTAAGAAAACACCAAATCCGAGAGAAATTGGACCAAAGATATGTGAAAATTACAAAGATAAGAAATACTACTATTACTTCTTTTACTTATCCGCACCCAATGGCGCTTAGGGCACTGCATTAGTACACCAAGTGCAGTGTCTCTTGGTCGTTTTATTACATGATGATAACGTTTAACAGTTTTATGCTTCATTTATTTATTTATTTATTTATGGATGATTTATTAGGCGCTATTTTTGCGATAAATCGCCTCAAGAGCGCTGTACAATAAAGAGACTAGATCAAAACACCTTGCAGCTACCAAGCGCATGGGCGATTGGGATTTTTTCTAGTCTCCTACAGTTTAAACAGATTTTAATACATGATATAAAAAAAAATAATAATTTAAAGTCAATACATACTTAGATTATAATGATGGATTATGTGTAAACAAATATAACTTTGTAGGGAGATAGATTCTTGTCTTGCAGCTACTGAGCGCATGGACAATAGATTCTACCTTCCTTTACAAAATTTGAATTGTTAAAAATAGTGAAATGTGTATAGATTCAATATGTAAATGAACTTTTCTAATAAGAATTTAAAAATGAATGTTGTGTAGAGAAGGCATGCGAATAAACGTTTTAAAGGATTGATTTTAACAAATATGTAGTACACTTTACTATTGAAAAGTTTTATGATTAGGTACCAGTCCAAGGTGTCACAGATTAAATATTAATATTAACACGATAAAATAACAGGATTTAAATAAGGCAAAACACTAATTACTAATAATTACAAAATATAGAAGTAAAGACTATCGGTATTTTTACTCTACAAAATGTTGTTTGGGTTAAGGTACCTAATAAAAATCCAAGTTTTTGACCTCGGGGAACGGACGCTTGAACCGCCATCAAATTGACTGTGCTAAAAATAGTTTTCTTTATCAATAGAGCCTAAACAATTGACATTACGACAAAAATGTGAAAGTAAAGCATAAATAAACCAAATAACCTCAATTTTTTTAAGTACCTACTTGTTTTTTTGGGTAAAGAAAGAACGATTAAAAGGATTTATGAAGCTAGATGTAGAAATCGAGGAGAGCTTTGAAACACTGTAATAATCAAGTACAACCACATTTTTCAATGTACTGCTAAGTGATGGTCAGGAATCGTGCTCAAATAGTGGAATTAAATACTTGAAATCTTTTGTAATAATATTTAATTAAGAAAAAAAATGGAATTTATAATGAACAAATATGTACTTAAGCTTTGCTGAGGTTTACCAAAATACGATTTTCCTAAGTAATTTAAATTAGTTATTTCTAAAAGCATGCCTAATTTACATAACGTGGATTAATGAGTTTATTATAACCTTTTTACAGTCCATTAATTTGTTTCACTAATATTTTGGTCCTAGCGGTAAAATGAATTTTGAAATCATGAAATTATGTGGAAAACCATAACTAATCGAATTCGTACTTTAAGTAATTTACCTAGGTTGATTTGTTTTTCTTTCGAAATTTGAATCACAGACCACATCACCAAGGAAAATTATTTGGAAAAAAAAAATCTACAATATACAGTTTTTGACATTTTAGATATTGCTAATTGTTCATGTTATTGCTTACAAACAAAATAATTTTTATTTCTTACGAAGGTATATAATTATTAAATATCTGTTCAAAGATATTACCAAAAATAATTATAATCAATAAATCGTCATCAATCCGCCTCCACCCACAAACTGCCTCCAAGCCACGCGATCGGCCGCCAATACCTGTGTATTCTCCGAAGACGGGACCACGTCCCGTAGCTCCGACGTCAATTGTGGATGGATTTTACGTACAGTAAACACTTTAATATTTCTCATTAAAAAGTTTATTTCTTTTAGTGCGAAAAAAAATGTAATGAAATTAATATGATAAATGAATTCCGCTAAAAAACACATCGATTTATCATCAAAGTTTTTGTAATGTTTAGATCCAATATCAGCCCACAAAACTCTTTCAGTAACCCTTATCAGATGATTTATAGCTAAACACACAGCCAAGTTACCGAAAGCGGAGGCTGGAAGGTTCGATATATCATTTTCCTGTAAGTACTTTGGTATTAATCCTATCCGCCAACAGCGTGAAGGATTTTCTTCAAGTTCAAAGAGCTTTTCTGATCACAAGGTGTTCTTACGGGGTGGCTTTTGTTCTTAAGCTGTTTAGTCCTTAAACGGATCTCAATATGATTGATTGCAAAAAATCTTGATGGGAAATGTTTTGTAACTTTTCAATAAAATGATATTTTCTCATGTTTCCTGTTCAGTAATCACTTAGAAATATAATAGAGGTAATATATATTTCATGAGTTATGAGTGATATAATCGTTTTGATATTTGTTATTTTAGTAACATTGAAAGACATTAAAAACAATTTTACAATGATGGAAAGGTTTTTCTATTTGTAAAAAAAATTATTTTAAATGTCTTAATGTAAAGTACTTCGAAGGAAATAAAATATTGTTTTTATCGTCAATAATAGTGAAAAAAATTACAATATTTTGGCATTTTTTTTGCTATTAAACTGTTTTTTTAGCGAAAAAATTGTTTTAGCATCATAACAAGGCAATCAATAATTATTGTGTGACAAAAACTTCCAATTTTCCGGTAAATGAAAAAATACAAATTATACATAGGTACTTCAAAAAAGTATGGAATTTCATAGCATTTGTTTATATTCTAAATTCGTTTATTATTTGTACCATATGGGTCTACGGAACATTTGTTTTTTTTTCCTAATGGTGTTACTTTCTTTGTTTATTTATTTAAAAGTTCATGTTCTTAGCTTACTTACATAGCAAGTGTACAAGGGCGCGTTTATTACTTTGAATTAATATCTTCCAACCAACCCTTGTTCTGTTACTATAAAAAATATGCATATAAAACAAATATATAAGATTCAAACGAGGCTTGTAAAATTGTTATCCGAGCACTTGCTTCAAAACTAATCAAAGTAGAACTGTAGTAAGGCTTTCACTCAAGGCTATAGAGATCGGTCTCACAGGTTGAGATTCAGCCAATCGTGTGCTTTGGTCGGAGAAAGCGCGTCAAAGCCTCTTAGAACTTTATCGCCCGGAAAACTCTTGATAAAGCTCGGTACATTATGCCCAAACTGAAATAGTAATAGGTCCAACAGAGCAAATCAAGATAGAAATATTCGAACAGCAGAAACGTGTATTTTATTTAATTATTTATTAATTTGTATTCTATAAGTTTAATTGAATTATTTCAACGTTAAAATAAATACATGTTTTTAAAATATAACCATTAAACTACTACTACTACTTTCCCTTATCCGCACCCCAATGGTGCATAGGGCACTGCAACGGCACACCATGTGCAGTGTATCTGGATCATTTTATTACATGAAGGTAGAATGATCAGTATTACGCTTCAGTACAAGTTCAAGGTATCACACATGAAATATTAAATTGAAAATCACATTTAAATAAATATTTCATGTTCCCCTACAGGAATCGAACCCGCGGCCTCATGCGCGGTAGCCAAATGCTCTACCACTATGTTAAGGGGCAGCCATTTAAAAAATAGTAAATTTAATAATGAAAATAATTTGCTTATGATTAATATTATATTAACATGAAATTCTGTCAATCCATTATAAAAATCTGTACTTGAGAGCAAAAAAGTCTATTTAAAATCTTTTTTTTTTCTGTTTTGCTAAATCTCTAGTATATTTTTATTTAAAGAAAAAACACTTAAGAATATTCTTATATTCGGAAAAGAGCCTTAATCTCTTAGTTGTTGAATTTAAAGTTTTACTACTACTATCCCTTAATCGCACCCAATGCGTTGGGAACTGCATTGATGCACAAGTGCAGCGAATCTTGATCATTTGTTACGTGAAGGCAAGATAATCAGTCTTAAGCTTCAGCGCCCGTCCTAGGCCTCACATATGAAATATTTTAATGTGAAAAACACACCCAATCGGAAATCATACCCGCGATCTCATTTATGGCAGCAACGCGCTATCGCTACACCGCGAGGCGTACTAAATTTCAATTATTCAAGTGTAAGAAACAATTGTAGTAATGAAGAGGGTTTTTCAGTAAGCAATTAATTTACCATTAGTAACTGTTCATAAAGAAACTTTTCACCTAATAATATCACGCATTAAAATACTTCCATTACTTTCAATTATTACTCTCTGGCACGCATAGAATAACACTTCTCTTTGGTATCTACACTCTGTGACCTTTCCCAAAACGGGAATCTGAAATTTTAATTAAAACGCAAACCGATTAAAAATTACATTCTGGGCGAGGAATTTAATTACCTATTTCACGCAAGAGGTATTTTGTAAAAAAGGGGTTGGTTTAACTGAATATTGGGAACCACTTTATAAAAGCACTTAGCAATTCCACAAGGGGTGTATTTTTCATCCCCCGATGAATATTATTTTCCCAGAGCAATTTCTTAGAAATTAATACCTATTTTACAATATTTATGTATTTTAATGATTTTAAATTGTGAGGACCGCATAAATCTTATTGACAATTAAAAATGTGAGTTGTTCATTATTTGATATAAAATTCAGGTGAGAAACTTTAGCAGATAGAAGTACGTGAGTAAGACCAAAAAAATAAAAACATAAATCATGACATAAATCATTCATAGCACAGAATTGAATTAAACTCCTCTAAAAGTTTTTGGTCACAGGACTTACATCTACAAGAGCGAAAATCACCCACAAGAAAATATCACCCTCGAATTAGGAATGTCTTTTCTAAAGTCTGCTTAGACTTAAGTTTTTAGAAAATAGGTACTCAGGATTTTATCTTCGCTCAAAACCTTAAAACCTTCTTTATTTTGATTGAAATCAGACAACGGCCTTTATTGGGCACTTAAATTCGCATAAATAAATAAATCCAGCTATTTAAAACGTTTTTTTTTTTGTTTAGTCCACGAATATAATTGAATAATCTATAAGCGGAAATAAGCCGGGATTTTCTGGATCTTTTACTGAAATTGTAATTTTTATTAACGGAATATAATTTGTGTAGGGTACTGTTTGAAAAACTAGGACTAAAATTTCAAAAACGAAAGAAAGAGAGAAAGATTTATTTATTTATTTTGATTTATTTGGCTTTTTGTACGTACAGGTGTACAATTGCCTAATTGGCTATTTCTTCCAACCAATCAATATAATTAAGTAGTGCAAGTATTTACAGTAAGCGCAATAACAAAAAAAAATTTTTTTTAGTACATTAACACATAATATAATCACACTCAATATCTGCCTAGGATAGGAGGGAGGTAAAAACAGGACAAAAATTTAGGGAATAGATAATAAATATTATATCAGCCGATTTTTAAAAGTGGTGACTGTTTCGACTTCCTTTATGGCATTTGGGAGTTGATGAGAGCCGCACGTACCGTAAAGGACTAGGAGTTTAGTGTAAGGATATTGTACCGTGACGTAGTCGTGCTTTGGAATCATTGGACACCATGAGGTTCGTAGTAAAATGCTGTTAACAAATCAAATAATATACTGTAACACAATTAATTTTAATCAAAAATAGAATATTTAGATTTCCTGTTTAAAAAAAATTAGATCGATGGCAAAGACAATCTTCTCAAAAAAAATTACTTAAGAGATTTTTCGAAAAACTCGAACGAGGCTTCACACATTTGCATAATTATAAATAACGAGCCACGAAAGCACTTCCTAAGTAGGTACCTAATGTTATTTTACTCGGACGGAAAAATAATTTGAAAGAGTTTAAAACGTCAAGGAGAAGAGATCTATGCATTCATTAAATAAGGAGTGCTGAATCGTGAGTTTAAATTTAAAATTTATTCTGCTTAAAAAATCTGTATGTTGAATACGTAATAATCTTGTATTTTTAATTAAACGATTAAGTAGATATGTAACACAAAAACGTTGGTATTATATTATATTTCCAGGGCTGGTATAACCAGAGTTATCGCATAAGTTATATCGCGTTATATAGCAAAAATTGTATATATATATATAAATATATATATATATATATATATATTACACCAACTTAATATATTATTTTTTGGGTACATACATTTCACACATTTCTAAAATAATTTTTAAAAATGTGTAAAATTTGTCATTTCTGAAGACCTGTAGGCAGAGAGGAAAGAGCGCCATACCACTCTGTCCTGGCACATTTCCCTCGCTTCCTCCATATTTATACGTCTTCTCCTGCGCACACTATTTTTTATATTAATGATGTGATAAAAAATATAATAAAATATAAGGTTCGTCTTTTTGCTGACGACACATTAATATATATATCAGGTGATGATTTGGACTTGATAATTAGCATTCTTGTTGATTACTTAAAAAATGTATCCAAATGGCTAAAAATAAATAAGCTAAAGTTAAATAGTAAAAAAACTAAATGCATGATTATCGGCAATAAACAAACAAAAACAGAAAGTAAAGTATTTATAGACGACGACAATGTAATTGAGAGAGTTTTTGAAATGAAATATCTAGGAGTAATTATCGACTTAAAACTATCATTTAATAACCATGCAGAATATATACATAAAAAAATATCCAAAAAAGTGTTAGGAAGGTTAAGAAATAAGTTAAATCAGAAAAGTGCCAAAACAATATATGAAACAATAATAGGTCCTCACATTGATTACTGTGCTACAATTTTTGTGCAACAAAGGTCAAATAGAAAAAATACAGATCCAACAAAATAAAGCAATGAGAATAATTGATCAAAAGATATAATGAACTACCGGAGACTGTCAAAGAAATAAACGGATTAAACCTTAGTAAAATACTAATGTAATAATAAATATTTATGTAATATATTAGCTGTAAGAATAATTTTTTTTATAGCTAAATAAAAAATGTACAAACAAACAAACACGTCGATTATTCCGGCTTTTTACATGTCTACTTTCAAGTGTTTTTACTTGATCATGCCATATTTTTTCTGGCCTTCCTCGGTTTCTACGTAAAATGAAATAAGTAGCTAAATATAAATTTTCTCACAAATATCTTAAAAATGAGAGATTTAAAGAACCGGTATTAAAGAATGATTTGTTTCCTTTGGTTTGTGTTAAGGTGCTTTTTGCGGTCTTAATATGAAATATTTCATATGTGATTCTTTGGTCTCGCACTGTAGGTTGATAACTTTGCCTTTATGTAATACATATTTAACGTGCACTCTATACGGGACAGAAAACTGTACAGTTTTATGTGCAGTTTCTCGTTCAGAAAACTGTACAGTCTGTCAAAAGATACGGTTAACTTATATATTTGTACTTGCTGTGTCAATACAGTGCTTACGGATAACGATGATAGTAATATCAGTACGATTTTGCAGGAGTTCTTTCACAGATGTATGTTGAATACATAAGTAGAAGTAAATACACTCACTCATTCATGTACCTTAGCGGGGCTTCAAACCAAGTTTGCATCTAAACTTCAAATAATGTATCGAATTTAATAGGATATTATTGTTTCCTCTTGCAAAACTTTTGCCGTTTAAACTTAGCGCTTGGATGAAATTATCAAACAAATTTTATTTCAAATACTCTTATAAATATATTATGTATTTAAAAGTAAAACCGAATCCAACATTCGATGCGTTATTGCCGAAATGGCGCCTAATTTATTGTGAAGAGTGCGAAAATTTGGTTCCAGTTTAGACCACGTAGCGGCGGCCACATGCCCGAAATCATGTTTAGGTATTTACTATTGTAATTAAACATTCAACAAAAAAGCATTAATGACACAAATGTATCAATTTCAAAGATATTAAAAACATTTTTTCGTTTTGTATTGAAATTGAAAGTTCTTTATTTATTTATTTATTTAACCACCTCAACAGACCAGGAGACCCAATAACACAGGGGAGCAACATTGTAATCGCCCAGGCTTGAGAAAAATCACTTTTGTTTTTTTTTGTTCTCCTCGGGAGTCGAACCCGAAATCTCCGGGCTCTGTGAGTCCAGCAGCGTCTTAGTCATTACGCTTCGGAGGCCTCCAAAAAAAACATCTTTTACATGGGATATTTTTGTTCTTGTAGGATGTTTTTAAATTCCAACCATGAGAATGTATAACAATTTGTATGATGAGATTGCTTTGCTAGTATCGACATAATAGGACTCAAGTCTCGTTTGTTTTCGGGGATCAGACGTGCTTCTGGGTGTAATTTCTGGAACGAGAGGTAAATTATCGTAACTTAAAAATAATGTTTTACGTAAAAAAATGTTTTTTCCTAAATGTAAATGTAATATTTTGTACATATAAATGTAAAAAAATACAATAATCACCGGACTTGGAGTATTAATACAATGTCCTATGCACCATTAAGTGCGGATAAAGTGAAGTAGTAGTAGGTATGTGGTTAAAAAAAAATAAGCGCATATGATTCAATATTTTAAGAATATTTATTGAAATGTGATTTTTGCATAAAAATATGTCATGCGTAACCTTGGGCTGGCGCTGAATCGAAAAACTGTCATCATCTCATAGAAAAAATAATCAAGATTCATTGCACTTGGTATACCAATGCAGCGCCCTATGCAGTGCGGATAAGGGAAAGCAGCAAAATATTACAAAACCCGGGCGTTTCTTTTTTGTAATTATTCTAATTTTTTCATTACTAGTATACATTTTTTTTTTCGAGTTACGATTGTCTGGTCCCAGCCCACGAAATTATACTACTCGCAATTTGTCACGGAATAGGGTACGGAACAGTGACAAAACAGATGCGGGACGTCACAGGAACAGGTGCCGAACGCCGCAAACTGGGTTGCTGGGAAATTAGGGATGTGAATACACTAAAGCGGAGCGGCTGCCGAATTTCAAAACCTAGAGTTTTTGATAGAAAATGGTCAAAAAAAAAACCTTTAATATTTATTGAAGCATCATTCTTCTTTCATCTCAAATCAATGTGAAAAATTTTAAAATATGTATTAAATCATAATTTATAATGAAGAGCGAATGTTTGTTTTTAAAAATATTAGATTTATACGGCGGGCCGCAGTAGCATAATAGCTAAGACGCTGGACTCACGATACGGAGGTTCCGGGATTGACTCCCCGTGAGAACACAAACATTAAAAGTGATTTTTCCCAAGCCTGGGTGTTTGCGATGTTGTTCCCTTCGGTTTTATGGTCTCCTGGCCCGTTGGAATGGTTAAATAAATAAAGATCTTTTAATTTAAATAGAATACGGAAAAATAAAAACGAAACTAACGTTCATCGCCGAGTTAACGTAACCAAAGTCTAACTAACGTTTTTACCCGACCAGGGAAAATACTTATTGTCATTTTTGTCCTCCATTTCATCAACGAATGCACGCACGTCGAATATTCGAGTCGTTTAGTATCAAAGGCGGAAATGTAGGTCCGACAAATTTTCGGCAACATAAAATTGTATGATTGTAAACTTGGTAAGATTTCCGTTTTTGATTCCAAAGTCAGACTTTAAAAATATGACTTTGGAGCATTTATGGCCGCCTTTGATTGTGAAGGGATAAAAATGGAAGGGAAATCTCACCGAGTTAACAATCATACGATTTTATGTTGCCAAAATTTTT
>JAGVSP010001853.1:0-69008 GCA_022494985.1 Micrasema minimum
AAACCTATCGATGTTGCATGGAATCTAATTGAATCTTGGTACAAAATGTTACATAAATCCATAGTTTTCAATATTGGTAGACAGATATGTTTGTATTTACAATAAATATTAAAATTTTCAATTTGTGAACAGATTGATAAAGCTAGGATCATTTTGATAAGTACTGTCATGACAACAAACCATTTTTTTGCTTTTTACAACACCTAGTGGGTTGCTTATGGTTTTGGATTCATTTAATATCCGAGTTATGTAAAGGTTTTGATTGAAATCTGATCAGTGACGACACAGAACTTTAAATTATTATATCTCACTTATTAATTATCCGATTTACAAATGGTTTGCACTGGTTCACAGAAAACTTTGCATTACGAGCAATGTTCCCGAACCTCCGGATTTATCGGGAGATCTCGGAGTCATCTTTTGACTTCATCTCCCAAAAGTACTTAGAAATTCACCAGTTTTTTCTGGATGCCTGAAATTTCCAGTCCAGTTCTAAAAAGACCTCAAATTCTTCCGTTTTTATGAATGAGGTCTAAAAAAAGTCGTCATCTTTATAGAATTTTCAGTATCTCCTGATAAATGAATTCTAAAATTATCTTGTTTTAGACTTGGATCCAGTTTTGCTTAAATATTTGAAGATTTCAGCGAAAATTCAGCAAAAGTAGCGTAGATTATTAATTTATGAATCTCCCCATTTCTACCGATTTTTAGGTGTGTTTTCACCCGATTTTGAGTGTTTAGTATCGGGAACACTGGTTACAAGCCCTTCTTATGGGTAAAACCAAGTTGGCTAAGATTCATATAGCAACTATCACTCTCAGCTTAAGAAACTGAGACAGTACTTTCAATAACAGCTTTATCAATATATCCATTGATACTTTAAATACATTTGGGTAGTGTTATTCCTTTGTTAATAAATAGATTCTGATCTGAATAAATAACAGCATTTGGCACAGCATTTATATATTACGGTTTTAACCTGTTAACCAAGAAAGATAAATATTCCACCATTTAAAAATGAAGCAGGACATTTTACAACACAACCTTTTTAATGCAACTGATTTGAAATGCATTTCAAACGGGTTTTAAACTTAATGCGTGGTGTGTCGTTTCCTATAGGACTATATGACATAAACTCAAAAGCAACTTAGCGTTGCAGTTTTGGCCTTAGTGTTGAGAATGAAATCTGTATAGTCCACTCCACACTGCGGATTGCTCTGCATTTTACTTCTATGCATAAAACAAGCTTTACTGCGATTCTAATCCCCGGTTAACAAGTTAAAATAACAACGGTAAATTAAAAACAAATATAATATACATTTGAAATAGTGAAATTGCTTAATATTATTTTTACACAAGACATGGTAGTCAGGCAGTTTGCTGATTTAAGTGAAATTAAGTCACTGAAACTTTTTGTCACGCCACCTACTACCTAAGCACACTCGTATCAATTGCCAAAACTGAAAAATTCATAACTTTACCAACGCAGAACTTTGCTTAAAAGCAATAAGGCATGAAGTTTTAAATAAATTAATGTTGTCAGTGACAGAGTGACAAATTGTCACAGTGACTAATCTCATTGAATTGCCTGAAATGTCAACTTATTATACTAAAAAATAAATAAATATACTTAATACTGGTTTAAAAATAACTGACTAGACATTTGAGATTGGTTTTTTGGCTGTCAAGTACAGAAATTAGTTAAAAATGTATGGTTTCACGTGTCAACATTGTAAATTTTCAATTGAAGAATACAAATCTTGTATGTAAACGCAAATCATTAAAAAATTTATGCCCATATTACTTTGGAACAGTATAAAACTATAAATAATAAGTAAAATAAATGCCTTTTAAGAATGTATTGAAACTTTGGACCTATTACTGTGTATTAGGATATCGACGTAAAAATATTCTGCCAATATAAATCTAAAACACGATAAAGGTAAAAATACACACGGTGTAACTGTACCTACATGGTCCATGTTGGCGAATTTCTCTGTGTTGCCAACTACCAAGGGCCTTTTAGATAAAGTTTAGCAAATTGTTTTTACAAATTTTGGCTTCACGAGGCTGTTTTCTTTACTAAAATTACATTACAACAAAAATAATATTGAATATATATACAATCCGAGTTCCATGTGTTTACATGTATTAATTGGCGACCAAAGTTGCTGATTGCGCCTACGGGATTTCTTCTTGTAAATGGTAACTGAGATTCATTAAAAAATATCACAAAATTAATACGACTTTAAAATTACAAAGCATGGCTACTTTATAACGAGCCGAGTATGTAAATCATTCAAAATATGACTGTTAATGCTAACAGAAAATAAATATAAGTTTAAAGTATTTTTCCTTGAGTTTGGCAATCAGATTGAGTAATAAATGCGGTATAAAAACATGGGTATAATGAAATTGTACATAACTAGAGGACCTATTATCTTTGGGACCTACATAGTAAATCAAGTTAAAGTAAAGTGATCTATGTGGAAACAAATATGCAATCATTTGGATAAAAAATTTAGTCAGTTTATTATCATTGATCTAAGCTAAGTACTCTCTATGTCACTAATGAACTTCAATAAGCGATTGGACACTTTATGGTATATAATTGACCAGGTACCCTCTTCTTGTATCAGAATCTGCTTTTAATAATCATATCTTTCCTACTAATATTCTAAACAATCACAATAAGTCATCTATCATCGCTAATTTAAAGCACTCGGATTATTGACTGACAAAACATTTAAAATTCGAATGATTGCGGTTTAAGACTTGAATTTGTTCTTAATAAAGGCATAACCCTGTTAAGTTAACACTAGACAAGGTATTTCAAAGAGAGCTGTCAAAATTGTATGTTGCATTTGTATATTGCAGTGAAAAAAAGAACCATATCTATCTTCGACAGTCTAATACATTTTAACTATTCTGTTTCCTGCTGACAAGTTGAGATTGAGTCAAATTGATTCAATCTTCCTAGGACTAGGACGTGACTAGGAACGGAAGAAAATAGTACATCTATGTAAAAAATAAACATCATTGAGTAGAAGGTTTTTTCTAGTCAAAAGTGAAGTAATATATAAAAGCAGTTATCTTATAGAACTTATCAGAAAGAAGCAAAATTGGCAGTACACAGCGGAGTTCTGGTACCAACCCTTATGTATGGTAGTGAAGCGTGGTGTTGGAAAAAGAAGGATGAAAGTAGACTGAATGCTGTTGAAATGCGATATATGTGTAATAAGACTATGTATGATACGTGTACAAATGTCAAAATTAGAGCAGAGTGCAAGGCTGAGATAAGCATTATCCACAAAATTAAGAAGGGCTTTTCCGATGGTTTGGTCATGTGGAGCGAATGAGTGATGAAAGAACAGCTAAAAGAAGTTTAAATGCAAGTGTGCCTGGATGTAGAAGCCGAAGCAAAGGAGGTATGTCAGGACAGAGTGGTATAGCGTTCTATCCTCTCTGCCTACGTCTACGGGGAAATGGCGTGATGGTTAGTTAGTTAGTTATCTTATTTTGTGTTATTATTTTTTCTTGAGTCAGTTGGTGAAGAGAGCTAGGCCACACAAATATTGTTTTGAGAAAATAAATAGTGAAACCACCATATTTGTTTAGAGAATCACCTGACACTTATACCCATAAAATATAGCTTGATGTTAGCTGTCAAACTGTATGAATTATTTCATTTTAAATGGTTTTATAGCTGATTTTATACAATGTGTTGGTTCATATGTGAAGTACGTTATTTATAAAATGTGTTAACATGCCAGATACGAAGAGTTTCTGCTTTATTTGTGTAAAAATAACTAACTTTATGTTCCAAGTTATAAAAAACAATTGGTATTGGAAACGCTCTCAAAAACTCAGCTTGTACGGAGTCCACAGTTCAACTGATCCTCCGATTGTGTACCACTGGCCTAAGACAGAGTTAACAAAAAGGCGTTCAAAAAATCTGAACATGACTAGAATTTACAATCTTAAAAATATACCTGTTCTTCTCTATGGCTGCGAATCGTGGCACCTAACTAGGGCACAAGACAGCAGAATAGTAAGTTTTGAGAATAGGTGTCTTAGAAGAATTTTAGGTGTGCGGTGGTTTGACTTTGTAAGGAACACAGAGGTGAGGCAACCCTTGGTATCTACTGTCATCCAGCGAAGGCGTTTCGGCTGGCTAGGCCACATACTACGTATGCCTCCCGAGAGCCTTAACCATGCTTGCCTATTTTACAAGGCATCAGGTTCTCGGCGTCCCGGTCGTCCACTGTTGACAATTCGTCGGCAGTTTGCGTCAGAGCTGCGGGACGTGGACTTGACTTGGGAGGATGCGCGGGAGCTGGCGGCCGATCGCTTGACCTGGAGGCAGTTTGTGGATTCCATATGCTCCACATAGGGAGTGGATATGGTATAATGAATGAATGAAAAAATATACAAGTAAATAAGAAAAAAAATGATAAAATTAATTATACATAAAATCTTATTGTTACCTTGTTTAAAACAATATTCACTAGCTGTGCTAAGCGCCACCCAATGAACGTACAAAATCGTGTCAGTAAGCAGTACTACACTCTGCCTTTTTTCAAGCCCAAATATCATCTTTATTCTCCAGATAAATGTGAATGTTGTGTTAATCTTCAAACAAAAATTGTCATTAAAAGGCAGTGTTTTATCGGTGGAGAGAGCACTTTCTACTTTGACTCGGAACAGCGTGACATCGCTATCGGCTATCGGACATCGATCGATCCCAACACGTATACAGGGTGTAACAAAACTCGATGTACAAGCGAGAAACCAGTGAATCTACATAATACTTGGAGTCGATTTTGTAGAATAATTTTTTTTATCCGCCCCATAGTTTTCGAGAAAATTGAGTACGAAGTAGATTTTTTTTTTTGATAAATTTTTGCGAATTGTTATCAGATATCAAGTATTTAGTCAAATTAATACTATTCATAGAGGCAACAAAATAAAAAAATTGCCATGTGAGAATTTTTTTTACCTCATTAAAAAGTCATATTATATTACACAATCGTCTCCAAATACGATGTAGATTCACCAGTTTTCGGGTTGTATTACAAGTTTTGTTACACCATGCATTTCTCCTTCTTCTTCTTTTGCCACGTTCGCTCCTATGTGGAGCATGTGGACATCACTAGATCCCTCCAGGAGACTCTGTCACCAGCCAGCTCTCTCGCCTCCTCCCACGTCAGGCCCGCATCCATCAGCTCCGCCGAATACATCCATGTACTTAGATATATATATATATATATATATAAAAAGAAATTTTGAATCTACGCATATACATATAGGTAGCTACTGGCATGAATTGCAATTTTCGAAATATGTTTCGTTAGATAGGTATATTCAATAGAATTATTGTTGGTATTTTTATACTGTTTACCCTGAATAAGAACTCTGTGCACGCCACTGAAAGTAAGAATATCAAATACTATGTATTGTCAGTCAATGATAACAAGTACTAATCTAATCACTACAATGCTTTAAAAATTTTAATTGAAAACAACATTTAAATTTATTTTTTCATACTATCATCATTTAAATTCAATGTTAAATCTTCATCGCCTATTAAAAGCAATTAAACTTGTATTTTTTAATGCTATAGGAATAGCGATGATGTAAAAAATTCTCCGACATTTGTTTTTTATGCGTAGGTATTTAAAATGTATTTATTTTATTTAAATTTCCACCGCCACAAACATGCAGAAAAGAGATAAAAATATTATTCTTTTTAAATTGTTGATTAACTATTGAAGTCATAACTTTAACATAATGTGGATGGTTTCGTATGGTGGACGATGAATATTAGATGTATTCATTGTGCCTTTTAACCAATATTCAAATAAACACAGAATAGTATTTTTAATTTGTGTTTGCAAAATGAATGGTTTGTAAACAAATGATTTCAATAGTCAATATGTATTGTTGTAATATCTACTTTACGCATGTTTACAGCGATGAAATCTGATGTTTGTTTAAGTTGTATTAAATATACTTTTATCATTATACGCGTCAGTATTGTTCAACACTTAATCAACATTTTATAAATATTTCTCGTACAAACAACAAGCGTTTTGTAGAAATTTCAACGCCAATTTTTCTAAAAACGTTCCGCTTACAATTTACAAATAACTGTCAAAAATTTGGAAGATATTCATTTGTTTCATGTCTTATTTAAGAATTTTAAACACTGCTTTCACCTTTATTAACTATAGAGTCAATTGGATAAACGTATTTTTTTCTTTTCACATAACTAGCGGGCGGAGAATGCGTCATAGAGCCGGCAATATTACTCAAAAGCGGCAGGGATTCATTCTTTCTAGATAAAGCATTACGATCTGTTATCGTTTTGCATTTCTTCTTTTGTTTGGACTCTTTTTCTTTCGCAACTTCTATTCTTTCGCTTTCCGAGTCTTCTAGAAGTCTGGCGCCTTCTCCTCTGCTGTGCCCGTGGAGCGGACTGCCTTCGGAAGACAAACTGCTTCCGTAGACGATCTTCTCCTTCATTAAAATGGACTTCCGATTCCCCGGACTGAGATGCTGCACTTCGCAAGACTCATAGGAATGCATCGATGATTTTGTGCTGAGAAATAATTCGCTAGAAGTTGAAACGTTCGCCCCTGATACGGCAGGTTCTAAATTTACATGTACGCTGTGCTTTAAAGCGCTGCCATTAGCGTGTTTTATTTCAATCTTGCTTTTGATTTCGATATCTAAAAAATTCGGATCGCTTCTTGTGACGAAACTCTCATCGGATGATTTGCTCTCGATGAAATTTTCAGCGGAGTGGAATCCTTCTTTTACGTTTAAACAGAATTCTCCGCTTTGGTCTATGTCTGCTTTTCGACTGCGAAAGGGGCTGTCTGATCGATCAATCGATGGGACGTATTTAAGCGGGCTTCTTACTACAGGCAGCGTAGTACGAACTGTGGCTAGTTGTCCGGATTCGACGCTTGTCGCAGATTCGAAGCTAGATTCTCTACTCGAATTGCTAAGAGACCCGTCGACTCTTCTACCTAGAAATCTAAAATTCTGATTCATCTTCTGGTACTTGACTACGTTTTTAATATCGTCGGCGCAGTTGGCTAAATTCCCCGGGATCTTCGGCGTTCTTCTCAACACTTTGGGCGTGGAGAGCGCGTACTCTGGCGTAGGAGCACTATCTGAAGGATTGCTGCTGTCTTCGTGAGCGTCTCGCGACACAGAAGCGACCGTTATAATATTCACGCATCTCTCGTTGCTTTGATTCAAGCTCGTTCGCGAACTGATGCTTGATAACTCGGAGAGGCTTTCGGGACTTGCTAGCGGCGCTAAACCGAACCAATCGTCGTGAATCAAATCAACTTTTTCCTTAGCACCATCGCCGCATTTGTGCTCCATCCTGCCTAAAGAATACCCGAGATTTTTAGATCTGTAATCTCCATTTGACATGTTTCCGAAATTGTACACTCCGAGCGGTTGATTCATGTGGCGGTCACTTATGGCGCTCGGAGTTAGTGTTCTGGAAGTCCCAGCAGCATTGAATTGCTCGTCTAAAAGCGACGCGAAATCGTAGCTAAGAATCGAGTTCAATTGATTCGGAGACTGGATCTTCGATGACAACTTGACAGTGGTTGAAGAGCTGTTGTGAATACTTTCCGTGACTGAGTTGGTCTTTGAACTATCAGGATGGACGTTGACTGTTGGACTCTGAAGGCTTGTGAATGATGTCTCCAAGCACAGTCTGTGAGGAGGTGTTAGACCTTGTAGGTTTAAAGGTCCCGCTGTGAGATGGGTGTGGCTGACAGAAGTCCTTTGTGGTTTTCTAGGCCCGGTTTGGTTTACAACCTAAAAAAAATAAAGAAGTTGAAATCAGCGTGTGCCCTTAATTATGTTTGTAAGATTTTTGAGTTATTTATTAAGTTTAGAGTATAATATCTATTTGACAAATGTTGCAAACTGATAGTGATCATTTTCTCAGATGAAAGACAATAATTTTGATAGTTTTACTAAGCTGCTTAATTTTTTTATAGTAGCGATAGTAATGTAATATGGATATAAGTCTATTGGTATAGCACTTTTTAATGATAAATAACGTAAATAATATAAAATTGTATGAAAAAATTAAATAAATACTGTGCAAATTGAAACTTATGTAAGTTTTAAGAATATAGGGTTACAAAACTTGACAAATCAATAGAGAGAAACAAAAGAAGGGAAATATAGGTAAGAAAAATATAATGAATTATGATAAAATAAAACGATGTTATGTGTTACTATTTACACTTACTTACTATTCATTTCACCAGTCGATGTACTACCTGGTTTTGGGAGTACATCGACTGGTGAAATGAAACTAAATTAGAATACAGATGTTATACAGAAAAATACAGAAAAACTAAATTACAATACTTAAGAATCTAGACACAAGGATAACATAAATATTGATACATAGAAGTAATAGAAAAAATAGAAAAAACCCCAGTACATCAACTGCCACCACTTAGCAAGCAATTAATTATCAAACTTTTTTGTATGCCTTAGTATTTTACCATCACCACTGTCCCAAGATGTTTTTTCTATTTTTTCTATTACTTCTATGTATCAATATTTATGTTACCCTTGTGTCTAGATTCTTAAGTATTGCAATTTAATGTTTTCTGTATTTTTCTGTATAAGATCTGTATTCTAATTTAGTGTCTTTTCACCAGTCGATGGGAGAACTTTACTCCTGAAACCAGGTAGTGTAGGTAAATTCTATTTCTATAGAATAAACCAATAGTAACACATAACATTGTTTTATTTAATCATAATTCATTATGAAGCGTTACAAAGTGAAGGCCGAATCAATCAACAAAAAAAGATATAATTACTTATTTAAATTACAAAAATAGACACGATGTTAACATATCTCTTCGTTTTTTATTTAATTAGTTATTTCCTATAGAATTTACGATATTTTTACGGAATGAATAACCCCACTGGGCAAAATTCATGCTGAGATGTTCATTAAATATGTCATTTTATATATTAATTTTCAATTACAATAAACACTTATTTAAAACTAAAGCTGCTTACCGCTGTTGAATTATTTTTTAAATTTGTAAATAATTTGAGAAAATGCTCACCAATTTAAGATATCAGCCTATCAGAGACAATATTTTTAATATTTTAATATTAATCGTAAAAAATATTGCTTACAGTAAAAATGATAAGTACTTTATAAGAAATAATTAACTAATTGCAAAGCACTAATGATATTTATTTTTTTAGATAAATACTACAAAACATTAGTTTACAATAATATTATCCGAATTATGTAAATAAATAAGATAAAAAAAAAAACGATATTCAAATAAATTAATATAAAACAAAAATATAAGGTGTAAAATTTAATACTTTTATTAGATGAGTATTATTAGTCGCATTGAGCAATCTTTAGTCGACAATTTATAGCTAAAACACATGAAACCGTGCATTTTTCTTATATTTTATCTATGAACTTGGTGAACTTGGGAAATAATGCACGGTTTCATGCATTTTCAGCACAAAGGAGGAATTCCTGTGGTGCGCAGAAACGATTTAAAGTTGTTTTTACATGTGCATGACAGAAATTGCACCAAAAAATTAGTACAATTTGTTAAACATTTCGTTAATTCAAAAAATTTGCACAGTGACGTAACCTATTACGAAGACACGATACAAATAATGAACGAATCACATTGAAAAATAAAAGTTTACGGTATCATTTACGTGCGTTTTACATTCAAACTCATTTAATGAAGATTCTTGATGGGAAATCCGTGACATAGACGCTACACTTTTAAAAATCGTGACATATTTAAACAAGCATTAAATTTTTTTTAAATGTTAATAGTTCAGTTAAATACCGTGATTTCAAAAAATAAATAAGAATACACTTGTCAACCAAAGATTGCCAAATGTCTTTATACATGTAATACATACCATCGACGAAGAACCAATACAGCCTAAGCGACATTACTATGACTACTTTCACTCGTCTGCATCCAATGGTGCATAGAGCACTGCATGGGGGCGCCATTAGTACACCGGGATTGTTTCTCAGTCAAAGATATATTATCCTTCTAGATAAAGATTTTGGTGTACCAATGCAGTGCCCTATGCACCATTGGGTGTGGATAGTGGAAGGTAGTTGTAGAAATTGAAGATTCAGTGTTTTAAAATGCTTCGCTCTTTAGTGGAAAAGTTTTTAAAACATATAACCCGTGATTATGAAGACTCTATAGTTTTATATTATGTATGGTAGTGAAGCGTGGTGTTGGAAAAAGAAGGATGAAAGTAGACTGAATGCTGTTGAAATGCGATCCATGTGTGGTCAGACTATGTATGATAGGTGTACAAATGTCGAAATTAGAGCAGAGTGCAAGGCTGAGATAAGCATTATCGACAAAATTAAGAAAGGGCTCTTACGATCGTTTGGTCATGTGGAGCGAATGAGTGATGAAAGAACGGCTAAAAGAAGTTTAAATACAAGTGTGCCTGGATGAAGAGGCCGAGGAAGGCCGAGAAAGACATGGCATGACCAAGTACGACAAGTACTTGAAAGTGGACATGTGAAAAGTCGGAATAACCGGTATGAGAAGATGTATGAATGTAGAGGAAGCAAAGGAAGTCTGTCAGGACAGAGTGGTATGGCGTTCTATCCTCTCTGCCTACCCCTACGGGGAAATGGCGTGATGGTTAGTTAATTAGTGAGTTATAGTTTTATCTTCTAATTGTAAAAAAAAGCAAGCTGATCTGACCTACACTTGAAAATATGCGTTCAATACATAAAAATTAATTCTTGCCCGTCAGGTATCGAACCTGAGACACGAAGCATGCCAGCTAAGCGTGCTAACCACTGAACTAAACATATGTAAAAGGAAAGAACGGTGGAAAAAATAAAAAAAATCTGTAAAATCAAATGCGTTACTTACTAAAGAGATATAGTTATAATATTTTTCAGAGATATGAAGACATGCATTTTTTTACATAAATTATTATGCACCAAAAAAAAATTATGGAATTGTTGCAAATTTTTTTTCAGAATGCAGTAAAATAAAACACTTTGTTCGCCGCGTGGCGCAGTGGTAAGCACGCTGAGCTACCATGCGTGAGGTCGCGGGTTAAATATGAATATTTTTTTGTAAATGGGCTTGTAAATCAAAAAATTCTGTGAATGCAGAAACGTAAAGCCAAGAATCCCAAAACCATCAGTGCAATCCGTTTGTAAATCGGATAATTAATAAGCGAGATACAATCAGTTATAGTTTTTATTCCCCATATTACTCATACAAAATCTTTACAAAAATCAAACTTAAAATGATTATATCTCGCTTATTAATTGTCCGATTTATAAACGGATTGCACCCATGTTCTTGTGATTTTTTGTTTAATTTTTCTGCATTCACAGAAAATTTTGGTTTATAAACCCATTGTGAAAAAACCCAGGAATATAAAACCGTTTCCTCATGCATGCTAGCTCAACACATTAACCACTAGTCCACGAGGCCGATTATTTTATTTTATTGTATATTAAAAATAGTGAAAAAAGTCTATTATCAATTGTTAGTAAAACATAGTTTAATAAAGCTGTAAAAATTCAAAAGTTAAAAAAACTGTTAGTCAATGTTTAGTTCGAAAGTGGGGACAAAGGATTAGAGAAAGAAAATAAATAAAAAACGCATCACACGGTTGTGTGCACACGATTCTAGCCTTTATACCTTGTGTCGGTAGGTTCGCTTTGGCTCGCTTGGTCGCCGGCGCTTACGACGTTTCGATCCCTGTTGCATACTTCCGCGCAATTGGTCGGGATGTCTTTGTGATTTAAAACCTAACGGAAAATAAATGAAAAAATACGACAATGTTGCCATGTCTGTGTGGACTCTTTCAAATTAAAAATTAGAATGTTCATTCGCTCGGAATATGATGGCGACACTCAAAATGACACAAGGAAACAATAGTAATGAATAAAATTTTAATATTATATATTAAATTATCTGAATGAATATATGAAATAAAAAATAACAAAAAATTAAATTAATATGAAATAAAATTATTGATTTTTTTAAATTAATACACTTGAAATTTTAATACAATTTTAACAAAGGAAAAAAAACACTTACCATTTTCGTTAGAATCTTTTTTATATGTTGTAAAAGTGATGGTGTTTCTCAAGTGAAAACCAATTTAAGATCAAAATAATTAAATTATTTAACTTGGGTGTTTTTGCTTGGATGAAATTTGAATTTAAATCACATTACATGGAAAAATTCTGAAGTTTTAAGACACAAACATCACTTTCTCCACTTATTTAGTGATGTACATATACAGGGTTAATTCTTAGTCAGTTAACAAGAAAAAACCCTAAATTCAGTATCGTTAATAGAACCCATTTCAATAAAAAAACATGTCCTTTTTATTTTTACGATTTATAATTTTTACAAATTACGCACATCCTACTCACAGCTGGTCATCACGGGTTTTTTTTTGTTAACTGACTAAAAATTAACTCTGTATGTATAGATGAAATAAAATTACAAACTTGAGATGATCATCAAAACCATCGAACAAGAATTTCAGAGAAATGACATTCCATACTCCCCTCCGGAGTTTCGCGGGCTCATCGTGGGACACGGTGTATTTATAGAAAATTTTTGTATGGAAACGTCCATTCTAGTAAATTCTTGTTTGAAGATCAAAACTGTGTTTTTTGCCGAAACGACGGCAATATTATCAATTTAAACAAGGCCTAATTGTCCAAGCTTTTGGTAGCTGCAAGACACGTTGCAACCAATAACTTTATATTTTACAGAGCGCTAGGTGGTAAATTTCAGGAATAATAGTGCTTGATAAGCAATCAAATTAAATTAATGTGGTTCAGCATTACTTTGATCTTAAGAGGTTTCGAATTCTCACTTTTACAATATATTATTTTTAAATTATTCAGTCAACATCTAAATTGGAGATAAAACATTCAACGGGTGTGTGGTAGCGTGCAAACTAAAAAAAAAGCAGAACTCGCGTTCAAATTAAAAGAATCAATTAATAAAACAATTAATACAGGGTGTAACAAAACTCGATGTACAAGCGGGAAACCAGTGAATCTACATAATATTTGGAGTCGATTTTGTAGAGTTTTTTTTTTTATTCGACCTATAGTTTTCGAGAAAATTGAGTACGAAGTTGATTTTTTTTTTTTGATAAATTTTTGCAAATTGTTATCAGATATCAAGTATTTATTCAAATTATACTATCAATAAATAAAAACAGCATTTTTATATGAATTTGTGCAGTTTTACTTAATCTGCGGTACTAATGAAAGCTTTTATGAGAATTTTTTTTTTTTTAAATTCAAGTTTATATTCACACATTTGACTCCAAATATGGTGTAGATTCACCAGTTTTCTGGTTGTACTAAGAGTTTCGTTATTTAGTTTCTACATGGTATCAGAACAGAACAAATATTAAAAACAGGTTTTTTTAAAAGCGATTTAATCGACAAAGTGCAAGACGCTAAAATAATTGAATTTATGAGGTTGACGTTTTAAATCAGAGCTTCCGACACATTTACTATTACTTTAAATGGTGCATAGGGCACTGGATCGGTACACCAAGTGCAGTTTTACATTTCGCGCCAGTCCAAAGTATTTTTATGTCAAAATCACATTTAAATAAATAATGTTAAGCCCGATGGGAATCGAACCCATGACCTCATCCATGGTAGCACAACACGCTAACCACGTCACCACGGGGTGGACAGTCAATTTAGAGTGGAATTGGAACTAATAGTTTATCAAAAAACTGCAAGTCTTCGCAGTTTTTGGGGGGGGCAAAATGTTTTATACTTTTTTTGCTCATAGAACTATTTTTTTGGTATTTTAGTCATCAGACAAAACTCTTAGAATCCAAAATATTAAAAAATAAACGAGCCGAAATTCAGTTTGAAACTAATCTGAAACCGAAACTGATTTCTTGACCGTAATCAAACCCAAGACTTGACTTCGGTTGCTGGTCTTTTACCTCTTCTGTCTTTTATCTTTTATCTGCTCTGGCTTATCGAAATTTATATAGCAACAATCACCTACAAAGGGTTAAATGGCTTTTCGTCAAGATGGTTGGGTTTTACTAGGGACAGGGATAAATAAAACATAAAATTTAACAAAAAATTTAAATAATTTAATAACAACATAAAAATGCGATATAAAAACAAATTAAAATAAAACTAGATAATATTTGGTAAATAAGCATGCACATAAAAATACAATAATTAGTGTTTGTACTTCGAACAAGAATTTCAGAGAAGTGTCATTCCATACTTGTTAAATACTATCGTGTCTAGGTGTCTAGTTACCCACTACGTCATCAATAGGCATCTTCGTCATCACTAGACATCTACGTCACACGTTCCGCGTATTGGCCTGAGTGCTGGAGCCTTTAGAGGGTGGAATTTGATAATAAGTGGTGTTATGAAATTAACCCTAGGAAGCGTATATTTTTAGAAAATTTGTACGGAAACGCCCCTTCTAGTGAATTCTTGTTCGAAGAGTTTGTATCATAGTTGTAAAAATAAGTCTTGAAAAGCATTTGGAAAAAAAATACGCTTTTTTTTTTTCAATGTAAATTTTTCTAAATGAAGACATTTGAGTTAGTTGACTATAAGTTGGGTATTTTCACTAGATTAAAAAAATATATACATAAAAGTTTTTAAAATTCTTATTGAAATGGTGATACATAATTTTTAATTTAATAATTTAATAATTTTAATTTTAATAAGAGCATGATGATCAGTCTTACGCTTCAGAACCAGTCCAAGGTATCACACATGAAATATTAATATAAAAGTGTAAATAAACATTTCATGTTGGCCCCCTACGGGAATCGAACCCGCGACCTCATGTACGGTAGCCAAGTGCGCTACCAAATATGCTACGAGGCGGAAACTGTTTGTGTACTGTCAATAATTTAAGAGAACTTGTAATTGGCTTCATTTTTTCTCATGCATAAGCTGTATGTTCTATGATAAAATAAAACTTTAAGAAATTAAAAATAAGTGTGAGTCGTTGTACCAAAGTTTAAACAATATGCAGTCATGATACAAGCGACAATATCAAAAAAATTAAATAATATCGTCTGTGTAAGTTCAATACCGCGGAAGAACCATTTGTCAAAATGTTCAGGGGAGACAAAAAACCCTCCAATTTCGTAAAAAAAAAGAGGTAAACATGAAATTTGTATCGGGATATACGCGGTATTGTGTGTGAAGATGGTTTATTTGCGGTATTGACACTAACCGAGTGCAGCAGTCTATTGGTCGATTTTAAATTTGAATTAACCAATCGATGCGGCTTGTTTCGTTCAACGAAAATCACCAAAAATGCGTATTTTGAACTTATTGGCTCATACGCGGTGTTGAACTTACATAGACGATATGTCGTTATACATTTATAAGCGTAAAATTTTGAGCAATATTATTATACTAAAATAAAGCAAAAATTTGACTAATGGATCTAAATTACAACAATAATAAATAAACTATTCTATATAATAACTATGGTAAAGTCAATAAAAATAATAATTTACCCAATTTACATAATTTTGACAAACACGTAGTCATTGTTTTTATAGATAAATACTTTGTATAACTACTAGTGTTGAGTTTGTGAAACACGCGTCTCGTAAGCATGGGCCCCAAGTCCTTTAGATTCAAGCGTGAGACTTTATCTACACAATCAGGTGGGTGTTCTTAGCGCCTTACTATCCTTAACAGATGCAACATAAATGTTCTAGATTCAAGCACAAAGCTTCATCTACACAATCAGGTATAGTTGGGGAATGAGTTCGTGGCGCTCGGAAGGAATGCGGCTAGTGCTGTTACTGCTACAATATTCTGAAAATCGATATCGATATAAATCGACAAGTACAGTCTTATAAAGCTACATAAATGAAAATTTTGATAATGGGAATAGTAAGATAGCTAAAATATTGAAACAACGCGTTTTACTTTTTCAAGGGATAGTTTACAATATCAATTATTGAAATTAAAACAAAGATAGTGTACAATAGGGATACTACACAATTGAAATTGAAACAAGAAGTTTGTAATATTATTACTAAGTGAGTGTAGTATGTCCGTTTATGTGGTACACTTGGTCTGGCCTATTGCTTGTTTATGGTTGAGAGATGAATACATGGGTAATTTACGACTTTTTTAGTTATAAGTGTGATATTGCACCCATAACTCTACTCACCATAATAAAAAACTTTTTAAATTATCTATCCATTCATGTCTCAACCTAACACAAACAATAGACCTGACCACATGTAGACTATATTCGCTTAGCAACAATAAAACCTCTTATTCCAATTTCAATTGTATACTATCTGAAAAAGAGGACTGCTGTGTTTCGGAATCCCGAGATATTTTCAAAAATAAACTAGCGATCCGAATCGGCAGTAGTACGCACATCACGAAATGTCCCCATGACCTAGGGGCGAGCGGGTAGAAGAGGAACGTGACGGGGGATGCACCCTCCGCACACACTTCTTTCCCGAAGGCCACGAACTCATTCCCCGACAGTAGGTGTTCTTAGCGCCTTACTATCCTTAACAGATGCAACATAAATGTTCTAGATTCAAGCACAAAGCTTCTTCTACACAATCAGGTAGGTGTTCTTAGCGCCTTACTATCCTTAACAGATGCAACATAAATGTTCTAGATTCAAGCACAAAGCTTCATCTACACAATCAGGTTTGCGTGCTTGGTAGGCCGGGCGCCCGGGGGCAGCTGTACCTTGTTCAGGGCTTCCAGGACCTTGTCGGGCATGTGGTCCTGGATCATCCCGGGCGAGATCAGGACCTCGTCGAAGTCAGTGTTCTCCGCCCATATCGCCTGGTACACGGGCTCGCGCTTCTGCACAAGCTTCCTGGAATGGGGAAACCGGAGGATGAGCTTCGAAAATCGATCGAAACAAGGTTATTAAGTTATTAGTTTTTTTTAAAATTATTTTTTTCGATACTCGGTACGTTTTACAATAATAAGTAAAATAATTAACAAAGTCACAAAATAATATTAAGATTACAATATATATAATAATAAAAAAAAAATATATTTAAAAAAAATAATATTGATGATGCAACAATTACATTAAAATTGCAATAAATATATAAATATGATAAAATTATTCCGACTTCTTACATGCCCACTTTCAAGCACTTGTTTTTACTTGATCATGCCATGTCTTTCTCGGCCTTCCTCGACTTCTACATCCAGGCACAGTTGCATCATATATTTTTTTAGCCGTTCTTTCATCATCCATTCGCTCTACATGACCGAACCAACGTAAAGGACCTTTCTTAATTTTGTCGATAATGCTTATCTCAGCCTTGCATTCTGCTCTAATTTCAACATTAGTTGCACCTATCATACATAGTTTTACCACACATTCGCCTGAGAGATCGCATTTCAACTGCATTCAATTTACGACGTGCGTGCATGAGAAGATGTATGAATGTGGAGGAAGCAAGAGAAGTATGCCAGGACAGAGTGGTGTGGCGTTCTATCCTCTCTGCCTACCCCTTCGGAGAAATGGCGTGATGGTTAGTTAGTTAGTTAGTTATATGATAAATAAAAATTACAATATATACGATAAATAACGAAAATAAAACCTGATAACTCTGATACATCATTAAAATTACAAGTTATAAGTTATAACACATTGTCGGAGATACTGTATAACTGGGTAGGTGCTTAAACAAAAATTTAAAGCAGGAGAAAAAATTGTTTTTTCTAATAGGTACAAGGAGTAGCAAAAATCGTAGTACAACCCAAAAACTGGTGAATCTACATCAAATTTGGAGTAGAATATGTAATGTGACTTTAGAATCTAGTAAATTTGAATGAATTCTTATTAAAATGCAATTTTTTATTTGTGAATAGTATTAATTTGACTAAATCGACGGTCCCAACGTATACTATCGAATCTGAAAAAAGGCGATTTTCGTTTTATTGTTTTAAACTGTCCAATTTACATCATATTTTAGGTAGTCTAAAAACAAAATTTTTCCTCTTAAATTTTGGGGGTTTTTTGAATCGAATATAATTTTTTATTTTTTTGAGCACCTGAAAATATTATGTAAATTGGACAGTTTAAAACAATAAAACAAAAATTGCCTTTTTTCAGATTCGACAGTATACATTGGGACCGTCGACATAAATTATACTTGATAACAATTTGCAAGAATTTATTGAAAAAAATACGACTTCACAATCAATTTCTCAAAAACTATGGGCCAAATCAAAAAATTCTCTTCTGCAAAAAAACAAGTAAAAATTAATCATGAAAATGCAATTATTGTAAATGAAATAAAAAATAAAAGAAGCATGCTGTTAGTGAATACAATAAATTTATGACATAATTTATGAGTATGCTTCTGTAATCTGGTCTCCTTCCTATGTAGGCCGTATCAACCATATTGAATCGGTGCAACACCGCCTACTCAGAAAAGTAGCATGGATGATCGGTCTGGGGAGAGATGATTACACCTATGAAGATATGGAGTCAATGTTGAGAATCTCTAGTCTTCAAAAGCGTAGATCTAACATTGATTCCATTTTCATATTTAAATTGCTAAATGGCATGATAGATGCACCATCTTTACTGACTCAAGTGACTTTCTGTATTCCAGTCCGTAGGTTGAGAAATAATGACGTGCTGTTCCTTAGTCACCACAAAACTAACTATGGTTTTCATGCCCCATTGTCTCGATTGTGTCGTATTGTAAACTCAAGACGGGATCTGGACTTGTTCGGTGTAAGTCTATCAAGATTTAAACATTCACTGAAGTAGACCCGATCCTGTCTTGAGTGTGTCCACATTTTATTCTAACTGTCTAAGCTTCACCAATTTAATGTTCTGTCACTTATTTTTACTGCTTATTATCCCTTTTATGTTCAACTATGTTTTTAAAATGGATTTTTCCGTAAATAAATAAAATAAAATAAAATAAGCGCACAAAGCATTGTGTAGAAAAAATTAAAAACTAAAATATCTGGGTTAACAGCTAATATATAAAAAAATAATGCATTGTTTCGCCGCCTGAGTGCTAAAGTATCCAATTGACCATTTTTAGTGAAATTGAGTTTTAAATGCAGTATTGTTAAGAATTAAATTCCGCGTCAAATAATGCGTCAATTTTCTGAAATAAACTTTATTGCATACAAATAAAAGACATCCGAAAATATTATATGCTAATGACGCTAACTCTAAAGATTCTTTAGTCAATAAATAAAAACATTGTTTACATAATACACAATACACGTAAGGTTATAAAAATTTTATTTCAATCTTAAAAATAAAGTAACTTTATGGCATGAAAATGTAAAATTGAGTTTTTTTTTTTTTCGAGAAATCTGCTTATTTTGGAATAAATTGTGTACAAAATTAGGCACGAACCAGGTCATTGTATGGGCCTGTTTCCCATATTGAAAAGTTATGGTAACATTACAGCACCCTGTATATGGCCTTAATATGGCTTTTAGCACTAAACTAACGCGCGGTGGCAACTTATTCAATCTCCACTTACTACTACTCTATCTCCATTGTCATAATTTTCACGGTGCATCTTTTCTCTATCTCCATTTATAAAGTTGAAAATAACGTGTATTAAATGTGTTTTTTCAAAATATTTTTAATTCATCGGTTCAATCATGACTCTAATGAAGACCTTGAAACATTAAAAATATATGTAAATATATTTTAAGGAAGATATTCAATAAAAACCTTCTCCTGTAAAATGTTGCTACTGGTCGATAGAGTACTTAAGGCCCCTTACGGGGTCCCCCATACATTCATGTACGTCAGGGCAAAATTCCCTTGTACTTCATGGTTCATTAAATAAAAATGAAAAAAATATGACGTAATTATTAATTCTTTTTCTAGTGAATTATCGGACTAAATTTTTATTTAAATATTTCGTTGAATCACAATTAATTTAAAGAAACCCCCTGTTTTTAATAACATTTGATGCATAACACAAAAACAGTACATATAAGATTTAAAAAAAAAAAATGTATTAAAGAATACGTATATATCTAGTGCATTATTTGATTAAAATTTGTAAAACATTAGTAGATTTTTGATTATATTAAATTCCGTGTTTTAACGAGCGCTCATCCGGGCGCTTACTACATTTTAAAGATTATCGTGTATTTTTTGTATACCTACGCGATGCAAATAATAATGAAACCAAACGGCGCGACGTTCGATCGGATTTTGGTCGTGTTTTTAACGAGCGCTCATCCGGGCGCTTACTACATTTAAAAGGGTGGACCTAGTAGCCCCTTAAGCACTCAGGCAACGGTTTGTTATCTTATGGTTCAGAGTATATAAATAGTTGTCAGACTTCTGCGCATACGAATTTAGTACCGCGCAGAAGTCGTGTCCATTTATTGAGAAAGTCGATAAGCATTTTTTAGCTGAAACCCTTCATACTGAATGTGATATTCCAACCGAATTTTGAAATACAAACACAGTTTTACTATGTCTCTGTGGTCCCAGTTGAAGGAAAGTAGCGAGCCATGTGAGAAATGAGAATGAGGTAATCCACTGCTACCTGGAATTGAATTTTAAAAATGCTTTCGTGTAGACGCGAATATTTAAAAATTTTGAAGTGGATCCAAAATATCCCAAAAAACGCACGCAAAAATTAATAAAAAATGTTGAAAATAGCATTCATTTCAAAATCTTAAACAATGACGTCACTCCTTGTATCTAAGTGTAGTGTTTCCGGTTTCCGTTTTTTAAACCCCCGTAGCCGCGTTTCCATGGCATTTTAATATGGAATACAATCTACATACAAGCTTCTATTGCAAAAAAGATGGCCGCCATTCAGTCTACCTAGAACAGCTGTTAACAGTATATGACAGTTGAGTCGACGGTATATTTTATCTGTGCTTCCCGCGTTAGTTTGCATAGATTTTTGACAGTTTTGTTACTGGCTGGAGAAATACCATGGCCTTAAACAACCCGTTTTATGACGTCACTCCTACAAAAATGACGCAGTTAGTACATAGTTGGTATTTAGCGCGGTATTTGAAATGTGCAACTTTAAAAAATCGTATATTCATCAATAACTTAAAAAAAAATATTCAATATATATTTTTTGTTTAGTTAAATAGTAAGTTTATAGAAAAAAATAACTTTAGAAAACAGTGGATTCCCTCATTAAGGTGGGCCGACTTACTGCGTGTGTCCGGGGTGATGTCGGACAAGATGGAGAATCCTGCCGGGGGGTAATAGCGGCCGGTGCAGAGTCAATGTGCCACCGCTCTCTGGGTGAACGTGGCCAGATCTGGCTACATCTTTTGCCTGTAAAAAAACATGTATTTCATGAATCATTCCGTATTCCAGCTCTAAGGCAAGCGATCGGCCGCCAGTTTCTTCCAAGTCAGGTCTACATCCCATAGTTTTGATGCTTCAGGACTTTGTAAACGAAGGAGTAGTATCTCCGTAATTGGTTGGCATTTTAAAAATAAATAAGTAGTTTGAAACATGAATATAATTAGTTATTATTGATATCCCAACAGAAACAGAGAAACTCTGGAAACGAATGTGGGTTATAACTAACTAACTAACTAACCATCACGCCATTTCTCCGTAGGGGTAGGCAGAGAGGATAGAACGCCATACCACTCTGTCCTGACAGACTTCCTTTGCTTCCTCTACATTCATACATCTTCTCATGCACATACGCCGATTATTCCGACTTTTCATATGACCACTTTCAAGTACTTGACGCACTTGGTCATGCCATGTCTTTCTAGGCCTTCCTCGACTTTTACATCCAGGCACAGTCTCATCATATATTTTTTTAGCCGTTCTTTCATCATCCATTCGCTCTTCATGACCGAACCAACGTAAAAGACCTTTCTTAATTTTGTCGATAATGCTTATCTCAGCCTTGCATTTCTGCTCTAATTTCAACATTAAGTGCACCTATCATACATAGTTTTACCACAAATTCGCCTGAGAGATCGCATTTCAACTGCATTCAATCTACTTTCATCCTTATTTTTCCAACTCCATGCTTCGCTTCCATATAATTAGATATTATTGATATCCCAACAGAGACAGAGAAACTCTGGAAACGAATGTGGATTATCACGTACAAAAAATGCTTACCAATCTTCTCAACATATGTCACCAGTGAGAAATGCACTTGTAAAGTAATGCAGTGAACGCGAGTTCAATATATCGAAGTTTCAAAAATTTCTCATATTATATGGTTGTCAGATGATGGGCGGAATGGGGAATGTTGTAATACATAAAATGGCCACTTAACCCAGCCAATGACAGATCATAAGTCCTGTAAACGCCTAGATATCCATATTTCCTTCCAAATTTCTCGTCTCTGTTGAGATGTCAAATTATAAGAATGGTTCTCTCAACTCTTGGTTCAGTGAGCTGTTGGTTCCTACCTCTGTCCCCTGTAAACGCCTAGATAATCCACATTCGTTCCCAGAGTTTCTCTGTCTCTGTTGGGATACCAATAATATATGATATCAGCCCAGCATGGGTATAATCCAGTCATTTGTCTACAAGTATTGGTATACATTCAAAATGTTGTTATAAAAATGATTAATCTGTACTCTACTGGAGCGCCCCGCGGAAAAGATATGTATCAGGACAGTACAGGAATTCGGGCAGTTGCTTAAGTGAATACAATGTAGCGGAAGAAATACGTCACGCGTACGACGCGGGACGAAGCAAAATCTACCGAACAACGACGAGAACCATTTTAACCTTCATCGTGACTCCACGTTATTTTTGTACAAATTTCTTGCCGCCAAATTGCGTGCCAATGTAAATTCATTTTGTACTTTCATAACTCATGTCAATCTTAGTTTAATTAGTTAAGTTTTCATTGTATTTCATTTCATGTAACTTCTGTGTAATAAATTTGCACTAGAAACTGTAAGTACTCTTTCATTTCTCTCTGTGCACCCCACATAAAGCAACCACACATAAAGAGGTACCATAACAATATAGATAATAAGGATTGTACCTGTTGATATTTGGCTAAGCCAGTCGCTCCACTTGCCGACAGTGCCATGGCAGATCTGGGCTTCCGATTACAACAGCAAACAGCGCTGCATATTATCGTCTTCCACTGTAGAAAAACAATCAAACAAATCATGTTCCTGCTAGAAATGATACAACAATCTAATGACCGACAGTTTAATCAGAAGTATAAACAACTTTCTACGACTTTCAGTCTATTGCCTCCTGCTGTCAGCTGTTAGAATGTCGCCATCTTGTTAATTTATAATTATTTATTTATTTAAAACTTCACGCACAATTACATAGCAAGTGCACAAGGGCGGGCTTATTGCTTTTATTTATTTATATTTTAATGTTGTACACACAGTACTATGTTTAGTACAAATTAACAGCATTTTCAAATTAAGGAACATATAGAACATAACACCAATTACGTGGACAACACAATGTACAAGACAAATTTCTAAAGACGTGAAGTGGTTATGTTATGTCATGTGTATTTGTGTTGTTGAATGTGTGTGGAGTGTGGTGTGGAGAGTGGGGGAAATCTGAATAATTAAGCAATATCTTCCAACCATCCCTTAGTTATTTCAGTGATAATCATTTATTGTACCAAGTAGGTGGGAAGATAAAGCTTAAAAATTACATTCCATTATTTACAAGATTAATACACTAAAATATGATAGAGGAAGGAAGGAAAGGGATAGGGAAGAGGATGAATGACGGAAGTTTTAAAGGTTTGAGGAGAGGTAGTAATGCTTCAGACGTTTCTTGAAAACAAACAAGGAGGGCGCATCTTTCACATCTCGTTGTAAATCGTTCAATAGTCTTGCAGCCTGGACAGTGAATGATTTTGTAAAAAAGGAAGTGTGATGCTTAGGAATACAGAGTGTTTTTTCATTCGATGAGCGTAGTGATAGTCCATGCTCAATGCTCAAAGAGATATATAAAATTATCTGCTAGGTATAATTATGCCATCCGACAGAGGTGAGCACAAATGTTATTTGGTCAAACCTTTTACTTTATATTTGACTTATTTTTGAGTGAATATTTTTACCTTGGGGTCGACACTCCGCTGTATGGCGTTGATGAGATCAGCCCTCAAAGCTTCAAGTTGGTGCAGACCTATTCTTGGAACAACATCCTTCCCTAGGACAACTGATGTGGTGAACTCTTTACTGTACTGCACGGCAGGCATACTGAAAATTTAATGAAATGTGATTTATTTATTTATTTTATCAGAGAACATATGTACAGTTTATACATGAGAAAAGATGCAGAAGTTAGGAAATCAAAAATTGAAGCCAATTACAAGTTCTCTTTGATTATTAACAGCACATAAACAATCAAAGAATTATTATACAATCATAAGTTGAAAAGAAAGTCTCCCTTCTACTCGGACGCATGGGCCGATGGAGTGGAAGAGAGATAGATGCGTCACAAACCGAACGCTTAGGCCGATCGTGCCTCTCTTTCGCTTGTTCCGCGCTCTCCCTTGCACACTCGGCTCAGGCGGAACGTGACAATGAGTCATGCTTTTTCTTGTGTGCAGCCGGCGTTCATCGATTTATTAGACGTTATCACGTCAACAAGTAACATTATGACTGATATTCGTTATGACAAACAGCCCCACCTCAGCAGCCCCCCGGGCGGGCTGTAGCTGAAGCAGGTGAGGTCGGGGTAGCGCGGGCGCAGCAGGATGGCCAGGATGGCGGCCGTGCCCGCGCCCAGCGAGTGCCCGACCAGCACCAGGCGGTAGCGCGGAGTGCCCCGCTCGGCGTTGCTCTCGAACGCCCTCTCCAGCAAGCGCTCCCTGTTCAGCTTCTTCAGGATGTACTCGGCCGCTTGGACCATGCCTGTAAAAACCAATTCAGCAACGTTAAATGTGTTAAAAGAGTGTGTAGTGTTGGTGTTAGCGCCCAGATAATGTATGTGCTATCGACAAGCCATAGTAATGTTTACTTCGGTACTGTTCAGTTGCTCGATCACAGATCAGTACCGACTCGGTAATAAGCGACGTGATAACGATTTCTTACCCATGGATGTTTAACGTTTTCGCGATCACATGGAACACGCGTTAAAAGTTATCGATCGGGATTATTAAACGAGCGCATACTAGTCGCGAGCCATTTCCCGAGATATATCTTATTCGCACAAATCTTCATTCAATCTCTATTATAATTTAGCCGGTTTTCGGCAAGCCAAATATTGAGAAAAGCAGTCGACATAATAAAAAATCCGACAAGCGCGATGATTTGACGTTTGACGTATGGCCGTGATATAGCGTAGTTCGGCTCCCGTTCGGCTCAGATCGTCAATGTCCGGGTCAGCGATCGCGGTATTGAACGGTATGTCATTGTGATCGCTCAAATCGTTAGCGTTAGCACGTGAATAGCACGCTTTTAACTACGTCGATAGTTAACTGTGCTTGAGCTACAGGACTGACTAATTCATATTTTGTCAAATGTCAATTTGTCCTTTGGTTTCCCCTGTCATATCCCCTCCTAGCGGCCGGCAACGGAAACTCATTTAAAAGACAGTCGAGTCAATAACCTCGAGCAACATACAACCTAAAATCGAACGATAACGCCGGGCCGTGCTCTTGTTATCAAAATCGTCAAAACCCAAGCAAAACCAACAAGTGCAATTTGGAGTGTCGTGCCAAGGAGAAAATCGTAAGTTCCTTTTCCCGTCACTTTCCTGGATTGGCATTTGTATTAAACGAACATCGCGTATATTGCCTCCCGCATTTCTTCAAAACGTGGTACGAGGAAGCGAGCACCCTGTTTACGGTCCCAGGGCTATCGGAGGAAAATCGTACAGGTACTGGATCCGCCACGGTGAGACTCTCTGGTAACTTCGTCCGAACGAGGATCGGAAAATGGAAGAGGACTTACCAGAGCTGGACTCAACAAGGGCGGGATATGAAGCTGAAGGACCACCAGGAAGGGCGAAGTATCCTGGAATACCCTGGAACACCACGTCGAACTGGCGCGGCGGGACACAAACAAGGGGCACAGCACACTTTACTAACTTTTGGTCGAGGGGTTTCAGGAGTTGGAATCTGGAAGCTTGGAGATGGATGACAAGTATCACGAGGGTATAACGAGGGTGGATAGAATGAAGGAAGATCAGGTTTACGAGAAGGACGGATGTTGCGAGGTCAATGTTGCTGCGCTGAGCGAATATTCGAGACTGTATTTTAGTTGGAAAACAGGTGACAAAAACGGAATGGAATGGGTGAAGGTAGGCAATACATTTTGGGAGGAATTCGAACTACCTATACCAGAGAGTATCAATGATGGCCAAACCAGGTACCGTCATCCCGTTTCTCCGAGATTGCAGATATTTTATTTTATTTACTTACTTTCAACGCCCGCCCATAGGGCTTTTACATTTAAACAAAGTTACACAGTAACAAGAGATTCCGATAAAACATAGTACCATAAAATGTCGAAAGAAATTATAAACTATATTGGATAAATCTAATTATTAGTATTATTGTTATTATTATACCATAATACAGGGTGTAACAAAACTTGATGTACAAGCGGGAAACCAGTGAATTAACATCATATTTGGAGTCGATTTTGTAGAATAAAATTTTTTGATTTGACCCTTAGTTTTCGAAAAAATTGAGTACGAAGTAGATTTTTTTTTCGAATTTTTTTTGGAAATTGTTATCAAATATCATGTATTTAGTCAAATTTATACTATTTATGAAGAAAACAAAATTAAAAAACGCGTTTTAATAAGAATTTGAGCAATTTTACTTAATCTCCCATACTTACGAAAACTTTAGTGAGAAATTTTTTTTTTTCTAGCTCAGATTAAAAAGTCATATTACACAATCGTCTCCAAATACGATGTAGATTCACCAGTTTTCGGGTTGTACTAAGAGTTTTGTTACACCCTGTATACTAAGAAAAAGCACACAATGTAAACACTATTGTTACAGTTTGAAAAAAAAAGCTTAGTATTATTGAATGCATATTTAAACAATGATTAAATATTTTATAATACCTTTTTATGACCAAACCAGTCTTCTATCGGAGGTGTCAGGGGTAATGGTTCTCCTTCAGCGTTCAGATCTGTCATCACATCCTGAAATCATATTTACAGATAAAAAACCAGTTTGCTTACTTGTGTAAATAACTAACTCGCTAATAACGATCACACCATTCCCGGAAGGGGTAGGCAGAGAGCGTTGTAATCCACACTTCCTCCGTATTCATAAATCTTCTCATAATGTACGCTAGTGTGGTGCATATTATATATTAAAAATTTCAAAACTAGTTTACATGTCTGGGCACCCACTAATTTTTTTATCAGTGGTAAAACAAGTATTCAGGTAAAGTTTGAAGATAATATTCTAATTGGAAGACAGTGCTCAAAGGTATGTAATATTAAGAAAAAATATGAAGAAATCTGGCATTTCGAGGGTTGTTCTTAATTAAGTACAACTACCTGGGAAGTAGTAAATTAGTTTATTTCATACTATAATATTGATGATGAATGGCAACTAATTCAATCAAGATATTGGTTCTAAATCTTTGACACCTATCAAGAATATAGAGTCCGCTTGACGTGTTATAGTAGATGACAAAGCCATATTTTCACAAAAAGTCCAAAATAATCACTTGAATAAAAGCACTCCTCACAAACAACCATTGATAGTTCTAATTTTTTCAACTCTTTAACACACATTTTTCTTGGTATTTCTTTCACAAAAAATCTTTATTTTTTTTATATGGGAAAATTACATAGATTTTAAAACCTTGGAGACGTTCAGCATAGCCTTTTATTCCACCTAAGACATTGAAATTTTGGCACTTAACTACTATCAACTAAAGTAAAAAACTTAGCAGGTGCCCTGAGGTGTAGGGTAAATTTAACATTTTTTTGGGCCACCCTAATGTACGCACGCCGATTATTCCGACTTTTCACATGTCCACTTTAAGGCATTCGTTGTTCTTGATCGTGCTACGTCCGGACTTCCTCAATTTCCACGACCAGACACACTTGCATCATAAATTCACCTGGCGGATCTTTCATAATTCATTCGCTCTTCGTGACCGAACCTTCGTAAGAGACCTCGCTTAATTTTGTCGATAATGCTTATCTCAGCCTTGCATTCTGCTCGAATTTCGACGTTAGCACACCGATCATACTTAAACTATTACTTTCCCTCAACTGTTTCTTTATAAGCTGCTTAATGGACAGATTGATTGTCCGGAGCTGTTGTCGGAAGTAAAGTTCAACATCCCTCTTCGTAGCACTCTACAAACCTAACTGTTGAGTGTCGCCAAGTGCTCGGCTCTCTGCTATAAGCGGAGGCTGAGTAACGCAAACTTATTACAACCTAAACATTGTCTCCTGCGCTTAAATATTCAGATTTCCCAACACGTACACCACACTCACAACACAACATACACATGACATAACACTTTTTATACTATTGTTTGCTCACTTCATGTCTTCAGAAATTTGTCTTGTACATTGTGTTGTCCACGTAATTGGTGTTATGTTGTATATATTACCTTAAATTGATCTTGGTTCATTGTACCTAACATATCACTGCGTGCACAACATTAAAATATAAATAAATAAAATAAAATAAATAAGGTACTACTACACTACACTGCTTTCCCTTATCCGCACCTAATGGTGCATAGGGCACTGCATCAGTACACAAGTGCAATATATACAGGGTTAATTTTTAGTCAGTTAACAAAAAAAAACCCTGAATTCAGTATCGTTAATAGAACCCATTTCAATAAAAAAACATGTGCTTTTTATTTTTACGATTTATTCTTTTTATTCCTAATAATGTTTACAAATTACGCACACCCTACTCACAGCTGGTCATCTGGGGTAAGTGCGACGGGGGAGTGCCGGACGCTCCGCCTAGGGTGACCAAGTCTTCTACTGTTTCTGTGGAATCATTTGGGTGCACTTTTCTTTTTTTTTATTTGAGAAAGTACATGTTTTTTTATTGAAATGGGTTCTATTAACGATACTGAATTCAGGGTTTTTTTTGTTAACCCTGAATATCTTGATAATTTTATTACGAGAAGGTAGGATGATCAGTCTTACGTTTCAGTACCAGACCAAGGTATCACACATGAAATATGAATATTGTTTGGTATTACCTTCATGCTGAGTGTTCCTCGTATGCTCAACACAACGGATTTCTTCTCGTGGTCCACGGCTATGAAGAACGGAGTCTCGGCAACGTCCACGTGATATGTTACATACGTTATATCCACCTGCAAGAAAACGATACAGTTTTTAGCGGTCGGGCGGGAGGTAGTTGTAACTAACGACTGAAAAGGGGGTAGAATTACTAATATCCCGATCGCTGTGAATTTAGGCCAGCTCCTTGAGCAGGTTGGGGTGAATGTGTTTATTACAATCTTAGAGCCGAGACAGTGATAGTATAAAACGCGTTTTTTAATTTTGTTTTCTTTATGGATAGTATTAATTTGATTAAATACATGATATTTGATAGCAATTTGCCAAAAAATGTCGAAAAAAAAATCAACTTCATACTCAATTTTCTCGAAAACTAACGGTCAAATCAAAAAAATTTACTCTACAAAATTGACTCCCAATATCATGTAGATTCACTGGTTTCCCGCTTATACATCGAGTTTTGTTACACCCTGTATAACCTTCTTCTGCTTTTTCCAGTTAAAGCTGAATCTATTAAATTCCGCAGATTAGCTTTAAAAAATCGGTGCTGGACCGAAAAGACTCAATAGGCTTTAATACAGTCTAGGGAAAGGGTGGAGCTTTCATTGTATTTTATTTAAGGGGTTTGATCATATCCATGAGGCATTTTTGACCAAATCGTAATATACTTGTCTTTTAGAGTGAGGAGACATCTTGATAGTTCTTTATTCAGTAGCATAAGAGCTATTTGAAAGATGATAAACAATGATAACTTACATCTCCGACTTGCAATAGATGCCGTAGTGCCGTGTAATTACATTGACAGCAGTTGTCGTGGACTACGGTGGCGCCACCAACCGTTGAAGCACAGCAACATCTAAAAACAAAGTGTTTTATTAATTTAATGTATAATTTATATTATTATATATAACATAACTTTCCAATAGACCAATAAATCCTGTATCGAACAAAGGGCAATGGAGCGAAGCATGCTTGGCTTGAATTTAAGAGACCGTGTCACTAACGAGCAGATAAGACGGACTAGAGTCATAGACTTCATAGAAGCTATCTCTCCTAGCTGAAGTGGACATGGGATGGACATGTGGCACGCCAGAGTGAGGACAGGTTTTGGTTTTCAAGCCCCAAAGAAGAGGCACTGACATGGAGAAGCATGTAAGTCACAAAAACAAAATTTTACAGGAAACGCAAAAAGAGTTTGTGAGGATGTTCAAACATGATTTTATGTATAGAAACTATAGAAAGACTATAGAAACTCTTTTTCTTAGCCACTTACTGGCCAGTCCACACCATTGGCCTTGGTTCTTACTATCATATCCATGCAAAAAATGGGTACTTTTTATTTAAAAGTAGGCTTTGTACAATTTTCATACAATTTATTAAGCAAAGTTGAAAACGTTATAATTTCCTTATCTTTCCAGCTAGATGCGATTTTAAGATGTTATTTAATTGGAAATTTCGTCTATTTTTGATTTAACACAAAAATCTGGCGGCTGCAGAGTTTTTTTTCACCAGTTGAACTTCTTGTCTGAATGCGAAAATTTAGTATGGAGAAAAATTAGTGTGATATTTTAGCGAATATTTTGCATAAAAAAACGTTTTTGGTGAGAAAAAAAGCACTCAATAGCACCATAACGAGTCACCGCATTAACTTATCGTGAAAAAACTCGGATGGGGGTGTAAATAAATAAAAAAAAATGAAAAATTTAAGTACAGCAGTCAATTTTTTATTTGTTTGTATGAACAACAAAAACAAGAGCCCTTTTCGCAATGACGGCACGTCTATTTGTGTCACTTGAAAACGAATGATTTGATTGGTTGGAATATACCAGCTTCTCGAGAAAGTTGGCACGCGTACCATATGCTAGTGCCCTATCCTTTTATCTTTAAAGATCCTTGACAAGCCCATTATATTATTTTTATATTTCGTTATTACCTTAGTGATGCACACAGCCCGCATGCACTGGCTGCAGAGCTGGTGAGAAGGAACATGGGCCAGCCGTATGCACCAAGTGCATAGTGCATGTAGTGCACCACGGTCTAGAAAGAGAAGACATTTTAACGGTGAAAAGGTACAGGTAAAAGGAAAAATTGTATAGATGTGGGAACCATTCGTCCAAAATTCAGCTGCGTCAGATTTTACTACAAGAGTAGGTAGTTCCTAGAAAATCATCAGCTGACGCTGCAATTCACACGGGCAGTATGGCTTTGCACACAAATGTTTATCCCCACCATACAACTCTAATAACAAAGGACTACTGTCCTATAAATACCCGTACCGAGGGTCAGAACAGCAGTGCAAACACAACCATCTTATACCATCTACGCAGTTACTCTCTTCAGTCGGAGAATCGCCAGTCCACGTCAGCAGCCAAGACGCAGTGTCTTGCCTGATGTAGACGACGCCGTCATGGAAGTCTCGGACCACGCCCTGGATTCACACTCCTGGTACCAGCATCGGAAGCCCGACCCGCATCGTCTGCTCTCCTCGTTGCTCCGCTACCAACATTGTTCCAGCCGCCGACTTCGCTCCATCTCTACGGAACTGCCACGCATTCAATAGGCGACACGCAACACTCATCCTTGTTAACTGAATAAACGCATATAACAGCATCTGCGTTTCCACTAACCTTCCACTGGTAAAAGGGGACTCCTCTATCTCCAAACCCCTTTATAGAGATAGATAGATATTATAGAGGTAAAAGTAATTTATAATTAAATTACCTGGAACATTTCTAGTTCTGCGGGATCATTGAGGGCTAGGAACTGTGTTTCGGGCTGTCACCGGCACTCCGGATAGGAACTCGTATACATCATTTGTACGCTGAAAATAGTTAAAAAAACAAAATGGGTTAGGAGCAGGAAATTTTTCGTGAATGCAGAAAAATAGAACGAAAAATCACAAAGCCATCGGTGTAATCTGTTTGTAAATCGGATAATTAATAAGCGAGATACGATAATGCAAAGTTAAACATAATCACCGGTTTTGGGTTTTAAACTCCGAACCATCTACTTTTCAGTTATTCCTTTTTGATCAAATCGATTGGTCGGAAAGTCGAAAAGTCGGAATAAAAATAAAAAATAAAATTATTTCCCATCATCATTGATACAGCATATATAAAATTAAAGAAAATGAAGAAAAATTGAAAAAAAAAATACAATTAAATATAAAAATAAAAATTAGGAAAACAAGGTGGTCAAAAACTCCAAGAGAGAGCTTGAACCATCCCACTCCTGCACCCAAACAGCCGACTCCTTAATAAATAAGCATAAAGTGTAATTTTTACCAACAACGCATGTTATCCTGAAATAGATCGCCTAGTTCTTTTAAATTTGTTAATTTGCGTCTAGTATTTTTTACAGTCACTCGACTCGCTAAAGATTTAGTTATCATAGCGTTTTATAGTCAGCTATCTGTTATTATATTTCATTTATTTAACGGTACCACTCTAGCGCTTTGAATTTTTTTTTTTTATAGTTACGCTTTAATGAAAGGTTTATTCAATAATATAGTGTTTAACTAGAACTTTACTCATTCATCACTGAATTGGCTACAAAGTCAGGTTTCTAGAACAAAAAACGTTTTAAGCAGTGTTTTTATTCATATAATTCGGTTTAGGTATAAGGATAAAACGAGAATCTGCATGGCCATGAAAAGGAATAGCTTCGGCCGGGATAAAAAAGCTAGTTATTAGATACTCGGCCAGGACTTTCTTTTCCATGGTGTTCCAAAAAGTGTGAATTCCGACTTTTAACAAGTCTACTTTGGTATAGCAAAATATACTGGTGACTTGCCACCAGGTTAAAAGCCTTAGGTCGGCTTTGAATTGCGTGGCACAACTTGCTTTTAAACGTCTTTTGTTTTTTATCACTCAAGAGCATCCAAATGACCAAAACATCGTTAAAGCTTGGCATGGATTTTGTGAGGCTTGAATGGGGCTTCAAGTCTAGAGATCTCGGAGTGAATTTGTTTGATGCTCAGTTATCTTTCTATCTTCATATTAGTAAATCTACTGTAAAATGACTCCATTAAAATACAGCTTGGTCTACTTGTTCTTAGAAATGCCATAGTTCTTTTCCAATACACCACTCAGGTTATCAGGATAATTGGTATAATTCCTTGTATATTTTGAGTCTGTTTGGAGTATTTAGTTTCGATTATTTGGTCGCCACATGCGGCTCGATACTCTTTTGATGGTAGAGAGAGTTACAGAAGATAATTTCTGCGCTAATCTGTAACCTAAAGTAATATGGATATTATCCTTGGCACTTCCCAACCGACTTTTACTAGGGAATGCTAGGCTAATCAGTCATTAAGGAGGAGGAGAGGACGTCCATTTGGGTGTATCAACAATCTTCAGGTGATTGGTGGATCGCATACATAATTTTGATGTAGTTATTTTCGTACCTGATAACTATCATCGACAAAGACAGCATCTGATTGTTTTTAAAATGTGCCCAATATGCAGAACCAACCAGCCTATTAGTTATGCTGTTGGTTAGGAGCAATGGTTTAGCGTTACATAATCGCATTGCAACCTCGGATGTCGACATATTTCACGACAGCGGTCTTCCCTTAGGAAAGTCATTTTTCTAACTTTTCTATTTTTCTATCGTATTATTTTTTTAAATCATTATACTAACATAACAAGCAATGATTTTGTAAAAATTTATTTATTTTGTAATAGGTATTGCTTAGAAATTAAATTCCAACCCTGTTTCTGTAAGATTCAAAATAAATAAATAAATAATATTAAATATCAGCAAGTCAAGTCAACACAGAAGGCTGGCGTACCTAAAACCATTGAGCCAAGGCTGGAATGTCTTTTCTTAGCTTAGCTAAAGAAAGAAACACAAAAACAGCATGCCAATGAAGATAGAAAATCCTTCCAAACATAGCAATTTAATCAAATAAATCATGTATAATGCTTGATATGTGGTACAAAATATAGAAAATTGGTTTTTCTGGTTTACTATGATCTTCTGCTCCTATCTTTCTGAAACTGTCGTTGTAGGAACAAGGGCCTGCGACCACATAGGGAAGTTACCACATCCAACTCTGTATACGACTTTAATCGCTCAGGAACGAGGCTTTGTCCGTGAAACTGCTTCTGCAATCCAAAATACATGGTCTTTCAGGGTCGACATACCGTGTGCAATAGGTGGCCCATTTTCTTTGAGCACTGTTATCCAATTAGAATATTAGCTTCAAACTTTACCTGAATACTTGTTTTACCACTGATAAAAAAATTAGTGGGTGCCCAGACATGTAAACTAATTTTGAAATTTTTAATAAATAATATGGGCCACACTAGCGTGCAACCTTTGATTATCGGCTATCATTCAGTGGAGGCCTTACTTATATGCCTCCCGAGAGTCTTAACCATGCCTGCCTGTTTCGCAAGTTATCAGGTTCTCGATTTACCGGACATCCATCCACAATCCATCCACATCCACATCCACAGTTGCTCGATCACAGATCACTATCAACTCGGTAATAAGCGACGTGATAACGATTTCTTACCCATGGATGTTTAACGTTTTCGCCATCACAATGGAAACACGCGTTAAAAGTTATCGATCGGGATTATTACACGAGCGCATCAAGTCGCGAGCCCTTTCCCGAGATATATATTCTTCGCACATATCTTCATTCAATCTTTCTCGAGTGCCGTATTGCATTTAGCCGGCGTTCAGCAAGCCAAATATTGAGAAAAGCAGTCGACATAATAAACAATCCGACATGCGCGATGATTTGACGTTTGACGTCTGGCCGCGATATCGCGTGCCGAGCATTCCCGAGCGTTGCTTCGGCAATGATCGGCTCGGCGAACGTGGTATGAACGAATGTTTATTGTGATCGGTCAAATCGTTAGCGTTAGCACGTTTTTAACTACGTCGATAGTTATCTGTGATTGAGGAGCTACAGACTTAATTATAATTTATTCAGAATTCATAGATCTAGTTTGTGGAAAACATGTGCTCCATATAAATATCAATTCATGGCAAGGAAACAAAGATTCATTAGAAATAAATAAATAAATACCTGTCTCTATCAGACGGCTTCATACAGCAGAAGAGAATTCTACAGCGATGGTCCCAGCTGTCTTGATATGCTCGCAGTACTTTCCTAGGAAATATAAAAAAACGTAAATTTCAAATTTTGTATAGGGGGGTAGAATCCATCGTCCATGCGCTCAGTAGCTGCAACACACAAAAATCTATCTCCATACAAAGTTATATATCTGTTCACACATAATCCATCATTATAAACTGTAACTGACAATAAAATGGCATTGTCAAATTTTCCAAATCTTTTAAAAAATTAACACAAAGTTGGATACATAGTGTAAAGGTAGAATCATTCTTACTATAAAGACCATAACTATAACATAATCTACATCATTTTTTATTTTAAATATTATAATTATTTCCCCTCTTCTTCTTCCGGTATAAAGATACCAATATCTTGTATTCTTTTTTTTAACTATCTTGTTTACATTATCTGTTATTTTTCCATTTTTACATGACTTTATTTTTCTCTTTTGCCACGTGCACACTGTTTGACTTTCACAGTATACCCACAAGGCTATGCCTTGGTGGGATTTTTGTTTATATTTTTTTTAATGTATATGTGTTTTTAATGTATATCTATGTAAACAAAAAATTTTAAAAAATAAACCTATGTATGTAAATTAATTTTAAAATTTAAAAAAATATATGATCTATTAAAATCTGTTTAAACTGTAGGAGGCTAGAAAAACTCCCGACCGTCCATGCGCGCTTGGTAGCTGCAAGACGTGTTGTGATTTAACCTTTTTATTGTACAGTGCTCTGAAGGCGATTTCTTGCAAAAATAGCGCTTCATAAATCAACCAGAAATAAATAAATAAAGTCAGAATTTAAACATAAGAATAGTTAGCTGAACTCTTGGTTCAACGAGCTGTTGGTTCATCCTACCTCTGTCTCCAGTTCCTGTCGGTGCTTCCCGACCTCCGCTGGTTCAGTCGGCTCTCGGCCCGCTGGTATCTCTTCAGCTTCACCCACGACCGCCCCGCGGCGTCCCACGAGCACCAGACGGTGCCCAGGATGGTCCCCAGCACGCACCAACCGCTGACCACCACGCCTGGAAGATTGAAGATTCATCGAGTCATAACCCAATTTGTGTGGCAATAGTATACATCATTGGCAATAGTATGGAAGAGGATGAAGGTGTGGGCAAGAAGAGGGCAGGATATTGCAGTGAAGATGATTTAGTTGGCTGGGTCGTAAATTTACCATGAATTTCAAGAGCCTAGTGCTTGCCTGTTTTACATCATGTTTTCTAGTCCTGGACAACGCAACGTCTAATCTAATGGATATTGGACAAATATATTTATTACAATGTTTAAATTATGTATTTATGCACCAAAACTTTTTTGCTAGAAGTTCTAATAGGTCTAGAAATACCACATTGTAAATAACAACTTGCTCAGAGACATGCACATTTTATTGCCCCCAGTTTAATTAATTATTTTTTAACTGTCAATAAAATGGCATTGTCATATTTTCCTAATTTTTCATCTTTTAAAAAATTAACACATTGGATACATAGTGTAAAGGTAGAATCATTATTACTATAAAGACCATAACAATAACGTAATCTCCGTTATTTTTTAATTTATATATTGTAATTATTTCCCTTCTTCTTCTTCTGGTATAAATATATCGATATCTTGTTTTTTTTAAATTATTTTTTTTCATTTTGCCTCGTGCATACTGCTTGAAAGAGTGTGAACACATTCATTGACTTTCACAGTATACCCACAAACAGGCTATGCCTTGGTGGGATTTTTGTTTATTTTTTCTAATGTATACTTATGTGTTTTTATTGTATTTCTTTGTAAACAAAAATTTTTCTTTTGAAAATAAATTAAGACAGTTTGGGAACTCCATATGCTTCATCTAGGATGTGGGATATAGATAAAGGTATATGATCTAAAATACCTATATTTTTTTAAAATTCAATAAGATTTTACAAAAATCATTTTTGGAGTACCACAGGGGTCTATTTTAGGTCCCATATTGTTTACTTATCAATTAATTTACCAAGCGCCAAAATTCAAAATTTACAACGCTAATCAAAAAGATTACGAAAGAATCGTAAATCATTATGCTTATGCCTACTTCCTGCGTGGAGCATATGGATTCCACAAGATTAAACAAAAATCTGATGGTAAATACACACGTAAGTCCAAATCTAAATAAAAGAATCATAAAATGTCGAATAAAGTAGATTTCTCTTTCGTCAGAATCTCTTATTACGAAAGAAAATAGCGTAAAACGGCGCATCAGTTTACAAAATTATTTCCATATTTTTATCTGTTGAGTCTCATTATGGAAATAAGTATGAATAAAAAGAAAATTTCGCTTCCAGTAGCTCAATCACAGATGACTATCGACGTGCTAAACAAGCGACGTGATAACGATTTCTCACCATGGATGTTTAACGTTTTCGCGATCACAATGGAACATCCGTTAAAAGTTATCGATCGGGATTATTAATTACCGCTTCAAATATGGAAAATACGCCAAAACTGTAAGTAAAGTAAAATAATTGAGTTTTATACAGTTTTAATTGTTTGTGCAAAATTTATCATGCCATTTATTTGGTTTAAATCAATTTGAGAAAGCAATAAAACGAAACATTTGTCAAAGTATGCTTTTCATCTATGGTGCTTGGCAACGCGACCGTGATATTTTTATTTTATTTTATTTTATTTTATTTATTTATTGACGGACAGAGTCCATTATAAACATTATAGATACACGAAATTTTTAAAAAGAAAAAAAAAAATGCAAGGACAGAAATAAACAGCAAAGACAAAGAATAGATATTTTAAATTAAGTAAAATGCATAAGCTAACTATACAGATTCTTCAGCTGATTTATAAAGAAAGACATCCTTACACCAAAATAATCAAGATCTTAAGATCTTGATGATTCTGGGTAAAGGTGCCTGTGCGCCATAATTGGTCCTGTGATGACCGAGGAACAGCATTTCATTATTTCTTAGTCTACGGGTGGGAACGTTAAAAAGAATCTTTTCCAAAATTTCAGGGGCATCAATAAGACAGTTCATAATTTTATACATGCAGATTATATCCGCAATGCATCTGCGTTTTTCAAGACTTGATAAGCTTAAAAACATCTCAAACTTAATAAGCTTAGCACAATGAACATACGTTCAAATGTCACGGTCAAATGCTTTTACGTTTTTTAAGCACGTCGACAATCATCTGTGATTGAGCTACAGCAATTTCGCAATAATCTCGCTTCGTTACCCTGACGCGAGAAGAAAAATCGAAAATAATTTTGCAGAAGATCGCGTGAGAAATGACCGCGAAATGATAATTCTGAGCAATAAAGTCTAGATCGCTAGGCATTTTTTCTTGGGGTAATGTGTCTAGGCGCTTTGAGCAATCTTTGGTCGAAAATTTATACTGAAAATACATGAGTAAATTGATTTTTCTTCGAGTTAATCGTATATTCTGTTTGTAAACGTCGAAACTCTGAGAAAAACGAAAGGACTCACGTGTTTTTACTATAAATTATCATCGGAATAATTTTGCTAAATGCGCCTACCTACAAATGATTATTTCTCATCTAAATAAATCTTAACCTCAAAAATTCTCAAAACAATATATACACCGTGTCCCACGATGAGACCGCGAAACTCCAGAGGGTGATTATTCATGATATTCTGAGAAAAAAATCTTAATAAAGTTTTTCAAAAAACTCAATTCTAATTTCTTAAAAAAATAAATAAAATATGAATAAAAATTCACGCGTGTAATACCGTCAATTTTTGAACTGGCTCACACCACGTGACCTGCACCAATAAGCGCGAAGAAATCACATATTTTTGAAACTTAAACTAAAGATTCAGATATGAAATTCGAATTTTGAATGTCCGTACAAGGCGTACCAGAGCGGACCCCCCCCCACTCCTCCCCGCCCTCCGCCACCCGCCGCCGCCGCTAGCACTTCAAACAGAAGCCAGTATTACACTCGTCACTTTTTATGAATACTTTTTTAAAATTAATTATTGGAAATGCCCGGATCAAAAATTTTAAAAGGATTTTTTTCTCAGAATACCATGAACAATCACCCTCCGGAGTTTCGCGGTCTCATCGTGGGACACGGTGTATAATAATGATATTACTACGACTGCTGCTCTCCCTTATCCGCACCCAATGGTGCATAGGGCACTGCATTGACTCGCCAAGCACAGTAATGATTTCATTAATTCATTATACCATATCCGCTCCCTATGTGGAGCATATGGAATCCACAAACTGCCTCCAGGCCAAGCGATCGGCCGCCAGCTCCCGTGCATCCTCCCAAGTCAAGTCAAACTGCCGACGAATTGTCAACAGTGGACGACCAGGACGCCGAGAACCTGGTGCCTTGTAAAATAGGCAAGCATGGTGGCGGCTCTCGGGAGGCGTGCGTAGTATATGGCCGGAACGCCTTCGCCGGATGACAGTAGATACCAAGGGTTGCTGTGTCCGTTGCCTCACCTCTGTGTTCCTTACAGCAATGATACGTAACATGATTTTTTAGCCAATAATCTAAAATGTCTCGATCCCAGAACCAAAGATGGCCGCCAAGTATGTGGCTGTGTATTCGCGTAAGTGGTAATCTACCTTTGTTTACAAATGACGCTACGCTTTTCCAATTTACTATAATGACATACGAGTGGGGGCTGAAGTTTGGCGCTGGGAAGATGTGAATAATAAAATAGCGATACATAACATGGCCGTGTTTCAGATTCCTTTGAGTTTACGGACAAAGGCAAACTTTCGGAACACGCGGTAAAGCGTAGAGTAAGTATGAAACTACAGCAAGGGTGGCCAACCCGCCAAATGCGGCCCGCTGGGTGTCTTCTAATGGCCCGCGGAGCATATTATGAAAAAAAATATATTTATATTATTATGGGATAATTTATGTAGCTCCGTTTTCGTATAAATATACCTCAAGGGCGATTTAATAGTTTTTTTTTTTTTTTTTTTAGTGTTCTTTATTAAGAAAATAAAACATAACATTAGAAAAACAAAAATAATGCCGTCCCGATAAACCGCAATTTTGCCGTTTGTCATCAGGAGCCATTAGCAAAAAATAAATTTATCATAGAAATACAACAAAAATAAAAAAGTTCACAAAATATACATAAAAGGAATAGAGATAATGCAATGGTGAATCAATATATATAAAATTATGGTACATCAATATAAAAAAGTTCTATCTTCCAACCAAACCCCCTTAGAATAGAAATAAATTTTATTTGCATTATTGCACGATTTAAGTTCATAGGGCAACATATTAAATATTTTGGGAATTAAGTATTCTAGAGTTCTCTGCCCGTACTTATTTTTTGTTTTGGGCACAATTAATCCCTCCATGGATGTGAATCTAGTGTGTATATGTGTGATATAATTTATTTTTATATGTGTTATCAGACATATTTTGACAAATGATTCTATTCCACAGTAATCCCTTCACAGGTAATACTTTTAAATATTTAAACATTGTTGGAACATTATGTCTTTGACTAAATATATTTGGTGGTACAATTAATTTGGCAAGGGCATTTTGAACGTTTTTGAACATGTTTGACGTTAGTTGCACATGTGTGCCCCCAAGCAGTGATGCCATATCTTATAACTGATTCCCCGAGAGACAAGTATATCAATTTTAAAGTAGGTAGAGGAACCAAAAATTTTAATTTAAATATTTGTCCAACAACAGATCTTAAACGTTTACAAGTATTTAAGGTTTGGATATTCCATTTAAAGACATTAGTGTACATAAAACCACCAAAAGAACATTCCATCGTGCATAGTTTGTATCATATCCCATATTATGGAAGTATCTCAGTACATTGATTCAACTATCGTGACAATTTCTTCTATGGTAGGTAAAGCGAATACGCCGATCTTGCGTGGATAGCCGTGAATGCGGGGCACCATTAACTGTATGTTTCCGACACTAACCCTTCTCTCAAAGTCCATTTCCGTCTCTTGTAAACATACTTCCAAAATATACAAATTCTTCAACCTACTTTAATCTGTCTCCATTTGCTATAATCTTACATACCTACGGGATATAAGATTTATTATATTTTGTTTATTTTTTGTGATAATTTTTTGGATTGCTATTTTTTGTATTGTTACTCTAATCTAATAAATATGTTTGACTCTCATTTTTGTTACATCTTCTTAAAAAATAGACATATTTCTCATTTGCATTGAATAATAGAAGAAATTTTGTTGTACGGCCCAGTAGAAAATCTCATTTCCAAAATCTGGCCCGGCTGCTGAAAAGGTTGGCCACCCATGAACTACAGAGACTATGGCGTACACAACCTTTTTAGGCTGGTCCCAGATCAGCTTACGAGATTTTAGCTAAGATGTACAATGAAAGCCCTTTCCCTAAATCGCTTTAAAGACTATTACAATGAAAGACATGGCATGATCAAGTAAAACAAGTGCTTGAAAGTGGGCATGTAATAAGTCGGAATAATCGACGTGCGTGCATGAGAAGATGTATGAATGTGGAGGAATCAAGAGAAAGTATGCCAGGACAGAGTGGTGTGGCGTTCTATCCTCTCTGTCTACCCCTTCGGAGAAATGGCGTGATGGTTAGTTAGTTAGTTAGTTAGTTACAATGAAAGCCCCACCCTTTCCCTAAACTGCTTTAAAGACCATTGAGTCTTCTTTCTGTCCAGCCAACTCTACCGATTTTTTCAACAAGCTAAACCGCGATTTTAAGATTGTTAGTGTGACAAAAATACGGATGAATTTACGACCAATTTAAAGACTATCGAGTATTTTTTGACGCGATAACGTCTAGTAAATCGATGAACGCCGGCTGCACACACGAAAACGCATGACTCATTGTCACGTTCCGCCTGAGCCGAGTGTGCAAGCGAGAGCGCGGAACAAGCGACAGAGAGGCACGATCGGCCTAAGCGTTCGGTTTGTGACGCATCTATCTCTCTTTCCACTCCATCGGCCGAGGCGTCCGAGTAGAAGGGAGACAGCAGCAGCACACAAGCTACAAAGTGAAAGTGAAATTGTCATCACCAAAATGAAATGAAATCACAAATTGTGCACTTCCAGACCAAGTAAATATGTTTTCGGTAGAGTACCAGACCGATCCTTTGAAAGGATATTTTAATTTTCCATCACAGCCAAAATTGTAATTATCAATTAACTCCTGCTTTGTATTATACAAAATAATGATAATTCAGTAATAATAATTCACTTCAATTCATAAAAGTATGCTATTTTTCATCAATGTTTTCTTATGACGTTATCACGTAAAATTATCGTCCGTAAACCGACTTTACAGACAACCAAAAGTCTTTTAAAGATAACACAGGCCAACAGTGGTTTTGGTGCCGGGGTATTTGGAGCTGATTTCAAATGAATTTGATGCCCTGAATTTAAATATGGCATTAGTTTTTGCCCAGGAGCTCGAATTTCCAAAATTAAAAAAAAATATATATACACCGTGTCCCACGATGAGACCGCGAAACTCCGGAGGGTGATTGTTCATGGTATTCTGAGAAAAAAATCCTTATAAAGTTTTTTTATCCGGGCATTTTTAATAATTAATTTTAAAAAAGTATTAATAAAAAGCGACTATGTAATACTGGCTTCTGTTTGAAATGCTAGCGGTGGCGGGGGTGGCGGTGGGCGGTCTGGAGAGTGGGGGTCCGCTCTGGTCACCGAACTTGCCTTGTGCGGACATTCAAAATTCGAATTTCATATCTGAAATTGGTGCAGGTCACGTGGTGTTAGCCAGTTCAAAATGGACGGTATTACACGCGTGAATTTTTATTCATATTTTAATCATTTTTTTAAGAAATTAGAATTAAGTTTTTTGAAAAACTTTATTAAGATTTTTTTCTCAGAATATCATGAATAATCACCCTCTGGAGTTTCGCGGTCTCATCGTGGGAAACGGTGTATAATTTATATCTTTGACCAATAAAATATTTTAAAAATTAAACGACGCAAACACGCATCTGGTCGATATCCAAAATGTGTGAAAAAATCATTGCTCTAATGTTAAATTCCAGGGGGAAAATCGAGGAATACGTTTGTATGGGAAACAGCCGCGAGTCACGTGGTGGAGAATGCTCTTAAGGCCCCTTACGGGGTCCCCCATACATTCATGTACGTCAGGGCAAAATTCCCTTGTACTTCATGGTTCATTAAATAAAAATGAAAAAAATATGACGTAATTATTAATTCTTTTTCTAGTGAATTATCGGACTAAATTTTTATTTAAATATTTCGTTGAATCACAATTAATTTAAAGAAAACCCCCTGTTTTTAATAACATTTGATGCATAACACAAAAACAGTACATATAAGATTTTTTAAAAAAAAGTATTAAAGAATACGTATATATCTAGTGCATTATCTGATTAAAATTTGTAAAACATTAGTAGATTTTTGATTATATTAAATTCCGTAGATTTTACTATATTAAATTTGAAAAAGATTATCGTGTACGCGATGCACACGATGTACGCGATGCAAATAATAATGAAACCAAACGACGCGACGTTCGATCGGATTTTGGTCGTGTTTTAACGAGCGCTCATCCGGGCGCTTACTACATTTTACAATTAACAAAGGGTGGACCTAGTAGCCTCTTAATAATCTCAAGAACCCTTCTCACGCGACCTACTTTAGCAATTTAGAAAAACTGTAACTCTATTTCGTGTATCCAAACTGTTGTTCTTCCTGATGATTTTATTTTAAAAAAAAGGTTGACCACCTCTAAACTACAAAGGACGGAAGATTATGACGGTTAAAAGCGGGAAATATTGTTTGGCCGCTTGCATAATATAGTGTCCCGTGTTCCATTTATGAATTTCTAGGGTGACAGATAGAAAGTTACACGCAATTCGCGGACATACTTATTCGCATTTCGAATGCAGGACAAAAATACAATAGAGTAAGAAGAGTAACAATAAAATCCCGAGGTAAACTCAAGACGAGATCTGGAATTGTTCGGTGTAAGTCTATCATAGATTAAACATTCGCTAAAACGTTAGACCCGATTCTGTCTTGAGGGTTTGTTAGTGAGGCATCATTATTTATTGTTTTAGCCATTACCGATTTATAATGTTCCGTCACATTATAAACTGCTTTTTTTTATATCTAATGCTTATTTTTGTGAGTGAAAATAGATCGCCCGTAAATATGCAAGCATGGCTGGAGAGAACCGCTGGTGTATAATCAAGTTACGTATTTATAGTATATGTCCCGCTTTTAAATACGGACGCAGGAAGCCGGACATGTCCGTGTCTCCCCAACACAAATGTATGCAAGTACAGTAGGAATTTATTACTCGGGAAAGCGCTCTATCTACCACATAACTTACACATTTACATACGTCATTTTAAGCATTTCCTGCTAGGTATAAGGCGATACGTAAGGGACGTGAAACAGCTGAAACTGATCTCGTGTTTTTAACAAATGTCTACTATAAAAATGTTAAGTGGATGGATCTTTCTCATTAAAGCCTTCATTAGTATCTCAGATTAAGTCAAATTAACCGTAAAAAATACCGTTTTTCATTATGTTATACAGGAGTAACAAAACTCTTAGTACAACCCGAAAACTGGTGAATCTAAATCGTATTTGGAGACGATTGTGCAATTATTAGCTTTTTAAGAGATCAATTCTTTTTTTTTTTCTTCGTTTTGTGGTGATTTTTTTTAGCGTTTTGCAGTTTTCTTTATGTAAAATTGCTCAAATTTTTACTATAACGCCGTTCTTTAATTTTGCTTTTCTTTATGGATCGTTAATTAATTTGACTAAATACATGATTTTGATACCATTTTTCAAAAAAAAATCAACTTCAAACTCAATTTTCTCGAAAAACCCAAGGGTCAATCAAAAAAAGTTTATTCTACAAAATCGACTCCTAATATTATGTAGATTCACCTGTTCCCCGCTTGTACATCGAGTTTTGTTACACCCTGTATTTATGGATACTATTAATTTGACTAAATTAATTATATTTGATAACAATTTGCAAAAAAATATGGAAAAAAAATCAACTTCATACTCAATTTTCTCGAAAACTATGGGGTCCAATAAAAAAAAAAATTCTACAAAATCGACTCCAAAATTGACGTAGATTCACCGGTGATTCCAACTTGTACATCGAGTTTTGTTACACCATGAATACATAGCTATGTAATGGCTTGTGATGTATTGGTATGGGGGCTTAAGGAATACACGACTGTGACAATTTTGACGGGTTTGATATAATACTCGTTTAGCTGTCTATGCTCCTCAGAGACAAGCTCTAACTGGAATGCAGGCACACAGCAGACATACTCCATACACGCACACGCTCGTAAATCTTCTGTCGCCCTCACATACAGAGAGAGAGTACAGAAGAAATTTGCTGCGCTAGTCTGTACGCTAAAGGAATATGGAATATTATCCTTGCTCTTCCCAACCGACTTTTTACTAGGGATGCTAGGCTATCAGTCATTATGGAGGAGGAGGGACGTCCATTTGGGTGTTCACTTCTTTCAGGTGATTGGTGGTCGCATACTTAACTCAGAAATTCTGATGGATGTAGGTCTGTTCGTACCTGATAATTATCTTCGACGAAGACAGCATCGATTGTTTTTACCTGCCAATATGCAGAACCAACCTGCCAATGGTTATGCCTGTTGGTAGTAAGCAATCTTGTTACTTAATCGCATCACCTCGGATGTCGACTTATTTCACGACAGTGATCTTCCGTCAGGAGAGCACTTTCTAATTTGTAATTACTACTACTGTACTACTGGTAATTAATTTGTAATGTTACTTTCTGTTTTTTGCTATACCTTTAATATCTATTGCAGTATTATTTATAATGAGGAAATCCACTGCTACCCGGAATTGAGTTTTAAAAATGCTTTCGTGTAGACGCGAATATTTGAAAATTTTGAAAGTGGGATGAAATATCCCAAAAACGCACGCAAAAAATTAATAAAAAATGTTGGAAATAGCATTCATTTCAAAATCTTAAACAATGACGTCACTCCTTGTATCTAAGTGTAGTGTTTCCGGTTTTCCGTTTTTAAAACCCCCGTAGCCGCGTTTCCATGGCATTTTAATATGGAATACAATCTACATACAAGCTTCTATTGCAAAAAAGATGGCCGCCATTCAGTCTCCCTAGAACAGCTGTTAACAGTATATGACAGTTGAGTCGACGGTATATTTTATCTGTGCTTCCCGCGTCAGTTTGCATAGATTTTTGACAGTTTTGTTACTGGCTGGAGAAATACCATGGCCTTAAACAACCCGTTTTATGACGTCTCACTCCTGCAAAAAATGACGCACTTAGTAGTATAAAGTAGTATTTGGCGCGGTATTTGAAATGTGCAACTTTAAAAAATCGTATCTTCATCAATAACTTATAAAAAAAATATTAAATATACTTTTTTTGTTTAGTTAAATAGTAAGTTTATAGAAAAAAATTACTTTAGGAAAACAGTGGATTCCCTCATTGTATTAAGAATGATTTGGAATTTTCTGTTATGTTTCTTAAGGTTTCTTAGTACGAATGCTCGGTGCTCGAATTTCGGTATTTTCCGCTACTCATACATTTGCAAACGGTTTGTACACGCACACACTCTCAGTTTCAGGGGTCGAAACAACACGACGCGTGACACACGTATAAAAACGACATTGATAATATACATACTACCCACATATATATGCGTCACAACTGCGATGTATATAATTAAATTGTTGGTAATCTAGGCCCTGGAAGACCTATACCAAAAGGATCGAATGATTTATTTACACATTTTACTCCCATAAACACTTTACAACCGTATTTCAGTAAAATATTCAGATCTAAATTTTAAATTCTACACAAACAAATGCATCCCATTCACATTCAGCTGTCAGGTGTCTCACTAGGTTTTTATTTCAGTAACATCAAAAGATTATATAACTAAATCCAACGGTAACGGAAAACGCAACAGGACCATATTGATGATATTTCCCAATTCAGTCTTTCAACATTTTGGGTGTGTTCAAATACTTGTACACAAATCTGGGTTTATTTCCATGACGGGAGTTGGTATATATTTCATTTTTTATATCTTTACAAAGATGAAGTAGATTTGGCGATTCCGGTTTCTAGAGTCTTCTCGTCACTTAGGGTTTTGTTCATTTTTACTTTAATTTTTCTTTAGTGTATAGATAGTCTTGTAGAAGTATTTTTATATTTCCTCGTATTCCGTTTTTTTGCCATACCTCGTTACTAAAAATGATACTCATCATCATTTTATGAAAAAAATGTACTTCAACCATCTTGGATCTGAAAATAAACGCTAAATTCGAAATCAGAGCCCCCGAGAACCATTAAAACGATACCCAACATCATTTTATGAAAAAAAGTTGCGTCCGCCATCTTGGAATCCAAAAAATAAACGCTATATTCGAAATCAGAGCCCATAAAAACCATAAAAACGATACCCAACATCATTTTTATGAAAAAAAGTTGCGTCCGCCATTTTGAATCCGAAAATAAACGCTAGATTCGAAATCAGGGCCCCGGAAAACCCTTTAAACGATACGCGCGACATCATTTTTTTTAGAAAAGTGGCGTCCGCCATCGTGGATTTTAAAATAAACGCTAGATTCGTAATCAGGGCCCTTTGAAACCCTTTAAACGATACCCCACATCATTTAATGAAAAAAAGTTACATCCGCCATCTTGGAATAAAAATAAACGCAAGATTCGAAATCAGGACCCTTAAAACGATACCCAACATTATTTTATGAAAAAAAGGTGCGCCCGCCATTTCGGAATTTAAAAAATCCAAATGCTCTACATGGGAAGAAATTATGTAATATGGTGATGATAATTATAAAATTTAAAGAAAAAATGAAAAGTAATTCGGCATTCTACAAATAGAACATATATATTTCGGGAATTGTGCTCCCTATGTCCGCCTCGTAACATAGTGGTAGCGCATTTGGCTACCGTGCATGAGGTCGCGGGTTCGTTTCCCGTCAAGATGAAATATTTATTACATGTTTTTTTTTTATATTAATATTACATGTGCGATACCTTGGACTGGTACTGAAGCGTAAGATTGATCATCCTACCTTCATGGCTCCCGATGACAAACGGCAAAATTGCGGTTTTATCGGGACGGCATTATTTTTTATTTTCTAATTTTTATATTTATTTTCAAGTAATAAAATGGTCAATATACACTGTACTTGCTGTACCGTTGGGTGCGGATAAAGGGAAAGTAGTAATAGCATATAAAGATTCTGTAGCTGGCTGGAAGAAGGAAAAAACTGACACAGAATAATATAAAAACATTAAATTTTGTTGTTTTCTATCAAATAAAATATAACATAAAAATACTTGATTTTATCACCAATGGTTGAAACCACTGGTGTTTGTGTACGTATACGCATTTTGAATTTTAGGACCAACGGACGTGACCTTCCCGTCGAAAAAGCGAATGGCGAATGACTTTTGAATTTTGAATCGGCGACTGATTCGAACAAAATCTTACAATAGTAATTTGTATGAAAAAATCTTCAAAAAAAAATAGCGTCTGTTTGAAAACGTATTGCGGAAAAACTTAATTGTTTTTTGCCATTATTTTTGATTACAGGATGAATAATTATATTTTTAATAAACTGGTATTCTTTTAGAAATGAGTGTCACTAATAAAGAAAACGCCGGCTCAAACGCCACAACGCTATTCGAGAGGTTTTCATAAAATTCGCGAATTTTTTGTGACGTAATTATAGTATTTAAGAAAAAGGTTTTTAATCACAGGAAACATCATTATGTTGAGTAGCAAAAAACATTTTTTTATCATAGAAATATAGGTAATTACACATTTAAAACCCAAAACGCCTAACCCTGTTTCGGATCGTTTCGGATCGTTTCCCCTTAATATCTTTTAAATAAATAAATAAATCTCACATGGCTGATGTTCCAATTTAAAGCAAAAGATCGTAACATTGCTGAATTACCAATAAAAAAAAAATAATACATAAATAATTACCTAAAAGAACTTCTTTGGCAACGGGAACAGGACAGTCGACGTAGAAATGCGACAGCCACCAAACGCTGATGGAAAGCCACGCCACGTCACACGTCAGGGTCACTGGAACAAAGGGTGTTTTAATATTATCAAAATCAAATGTTGGAACACTAGACAACATTTTAGGCGTGTTCAAATACTTTACACAAATCCGGATTTTATCCCAAGACGGGAGTTTGTTTGTTTGTACATTTTTATTTAGCTATAAAAATACAAAATTCTTACAGCTAATATATTACATAAATATTTATTATAGCATTAGTATTTTACTTAGCTTGCTTCTGAATTCATTTAATCCGTTTATTTGTTTGACGGTCTCCGGTAGTTCATTATACCTTTTGAATCCTTTGTACATTATGCTGTTCTGAGTACATGTCTTAAGCTATCTTTATATGGCGCAGTTTACTACACAGTTTTCTGTGCAGTCTGAAAACGGTCCCGTATAAAGGTAAAACTGCATGAAAAACTGTGTGCTAGTGTCAGATTTAAGCTGACATGACAGTCAATGTTTTTTATGTAAACGTTTAAATAGACATTGGTTTATTGTATGCTTTTAAAAACGTAAAAAAACAATAACATATATACATAATTAGCTAAATATACAATTTCCTGAGAGCAAACAATAACTTACAATCGCGTTTCAAAAATACACATATTTAGCGTGTCTTTTGACAGAAGTTTGACAGACTGCACAGTTTTCTGAACAAGAAACTGTGTAGTTTTCTGAACAAGAAACTGTCTCATATAAAGTGGGCATTAGATCTATTGATTGTCTTTAAATTATTTTTAATTCTGGTGTTATAATCATGGGTGTTGCGGTTAAACTGAACCTTTGTCATAAAATAATCTGGTAATAAACCATTTAGCATTTTATGAATAAACACCATTGTATTTAAATCAATCTTTTCTTTCACGGATATCATACCAAGATCTTTCAACATTTTCTTAATTTTTGAATATGTATATATTTAATTTTATATCCCTACAGAGATGAGGTGGAATCCCTGTTGTGCAGAATATTGGAGGATTGAGAAGAAAGGAACTCACCTATTCTGATGTAGATTAACTTCTGCATGGGCGCCCTTCTTGCCGTGTCTAATATGCTTCCTCTCATGGACACAGCACACACCGCTAATTCTATTAAAGCTGTCACTGAAAATTAAAAACACAAACTTATAAGATACTTTAACAATCTAGAGATCGACTTCTAAGGGTAAGTTGATGCTGGATACTTCAAGAAGCATAATATAAAACCAACCAGCATACGAATGGATTTTAGCTAAGAAGATACCCTTATATATGGAAGCGAAGTATGGAGTTGGAAAAATAAGGATGAAAGTAGATTGAATGCAGTTGAAATGCGATCTATGTGTGGTAAGACTATGTATGATAGGTGCACTAATGTTGAAATTAGAGCAGAATGCAAGGCTGAGATAAGCATTATCGACAAAACTAAGAAAGGTCTTTTACGTTGGTTCGGTCATGTAGAGCGAATGGATGACGAAAGAACGGCTAAAAAGATATATGATGCGACTGTCCCTGGATGCAGAAGTCGAGGAAGGCCGAAAAAGACATGGCATGTTCAAGTAAAACAAGTGCTTGAAAGTGGGCATGTAAGAAGTCGGAATAATCGACGTGCGTGCATGAGAAGATGTATGAATGTGAAGGAAGCAAGAGAAATATGCCAAGACAGAGTGGTGTGGCGTTCTATCCTCTCTGCCTACCCCTTTGGGGAAATGGCGTGATGGTTAGTTAGTTAGTTAGATACACAAATGAAAGCCCCACCCTTTCCCTGGACCGTTTTAAAGGCTATTGAGTCTTTTTTCAGTCCAGCACAAATCTATCGATTTTTAAAGCTAATCCGCGAAATTTAAAATATTCAGTTTTAACTGAAAAAAAGCGAAACAGAGAATTTATGGCATTTACAGCTTACCCGCCATTATCACAAGGTGGCCAATGAGAAGAATTAGCAGGTAAGGAGCACATGGTGGCGTTTTCTGAAGAGGAGCTCTGATTCCTAGAACCACTCCAAGCACTATGCACCTGGAACAATAACACGGGAAATTAGGATTGTGTGTTTAATCATCGTCGTAATCATCAATGTCAATATCATCATCATCATAGTCATCTTATTCATCATCATCATCATCGTCATCCTCATCTTAATCATCATCCTCATCCTCATCTTAATCATCATCATCATCATCCTAATCGTCATTGTCATCTTAATCATCATCATAAAGATCCTAATCATCATTGTCATCATCATCATCAACACCCTAATAATCATTGTCATCTTCATCATCATCATCTTAATCATCATCAAATAACTTACAACTAACTAACCATCATTTCCCCGAAGGGGTAGGCAGAGAGGTCACTCTGTCCTGGCATACTTCTCTTGCTTCCTCCACATTCATACATCTTCTCATGCACGCACGTCGATTATTCCGACTTCTTACATGCCCACTTTCAAGCACTTGTTTTACTTGATCATGCCATGTCTTTCATCATCATCATCATCATCTACATCATTATCATCATCATCTACATCCTAATCATCATTGTCATCTTAATCATAATCATCAACGTCCTAATCATCATTGTCATCTTAATCATCATCATCTACATCCTAATCATCATTGTCATCTTAATCATCATCATCTACATCCTAATCATCATTGTCATCTTAATCATCATCATCTACATCCTAATCATCATTGTCATCTTAATCATCATCATCTACATCCTAATCATCTACATCCTAATCATCATTGTCATCTTAATCATTATCATCGTCATCTTAATCATCGTCATCCTCATTGTAATCTTAATCATCATCATCATCATCGTCATCCTCATCTTAATCATAATCATCAACATCCTAATCATCACCATCATCTTAATCATCATCGTCATCTAAATCATCATTATCATCAACATCCTAATCATCACCATCATCGTAATCATCATCGTCATCTAAATCATCATTATCATCAACATCCTAATCATCGCCGTCATCTTAATCATCATTATCATCACCGTCATCATTCCATATCCGCTCCCTATGCAGAGCATTCGATTCCACAATTGCCTCCAAGCTAAACGATCGATCGCCAGTTCCCTTCTTCCCTAGATTCTGACGTAAACTGCCAACGGATTGTCGGCAGTGGACGTCCATTATTATTATAATAATGGATTACTTATATAGCGCCGTTTTCGTATAAATATACCTAGAGATGTACAAGGTTTATATTTCATCAAGTGGATTTTCTTTCATGGGCTACCTACATAGATTCCATGACGCCGGGGTCCTGATGCCTCGTAAAATAGACAAGGATGGCAGAGAGAAATATTAGTACTGTATGATGCCAGCTGAAACGCATCTTTACGATTCAAGTTTTTTCGCTGAATCGTAATAATAAAAAATCGTAAATGCATCAAAAAAGCGATTAATTTATTCGACATACCAACTGCTAGAGAAACATAATAAAAAATATTAAACTATTTTACATGAAGACTTTTTCGAAGATTTTTATCATCAGATTTACAATCAGATTAGGTATTAACCATTACAGGAGCTCAATCACAGATAACTATCGACGTGGTTAAAACGTGCTAACCACGTGCTAACGCTAATCATTTGACCGATCACAATGAACATACGTTTTTACCACGGTCGCGTTACCATAGATGAAAGGTACAATAAATATCGTGGCTATACGTCACACGTCAAATCAAGAAAGTCAACGCGTGTCGGATTGTTTATTATGTCGACTGCTTTTCTCAATATTTGGCTTGCCGATCGCCGGCTAAATGCAATACGGCACTCGAGAAATATTGAAAGAAGATATGTGCGAGATTCAACCAATCCTCTTGAAATGAGCGAAGTTGAATTTCGTACGTTATTCAATCTCGGGAAATGGCTCGCGACTTGATGCGCTCGTTCCGCGTTCCGTTCGCGTGTTCCATTGTGATCGCAAAAACGTTAAACATCCATGGTAAGAAATCGTTATCACGTCGCTTATTACCGCGTCGATAGTGATCTGTGATCGAGCTACAGGTTTAGCCTTAATTTTAAAACGAAAATTGCTGAATTAATTATAATGAATAATTAAGGACAAGGATCTTAATAGCTTCATAATTACACATTGCATAATATTATATTACGTAAAGTATGGTATCAAATCCAAAGACGTATTAACTTAAGTATGTAATAACAGTTTTCCTATACAAATGGGGCGTTCCATGTTCCTTGGATATTAATTTGAGATTGATTTACTAAGGAAATAAATGTTATTAATTAATCTATCAAAACCATGATTACGCGATACAAATTCCGCGTAGATTGCTAGACAAGAAATCGACGTATAAAATTGATCAATGGATTGTAAGAATGAGATCATTCATCATTATATCTTATATATCCATATTTTCAACTGTACCTTCTTCGTTTCTGTTGAGATACTTACCTAACAACCTACATTTATGTTGTTGTTGTTTTATTGTTTTTACGCCCATACGGTTTTTACATAGACATTTTTAAATGATTACACAGTAGGGAGCTATTCATTACCGCCAGAGATGGCATCCAGACACTGTTCCCTAAAATGCACTAGATTTGTGGAAAACATCAATATTGTTAGTATACTTGTTAGCCAGTGCGTGCATTCTTCGCATCGGTGAGTTAGCACTGTAATTGGCTGCAGTAAAATAGTGCATTACTACGGGTAACTCGACCGGGCACTCGTATACTAATTAAATTTGTTAGTTGACGACAATCAAACATAGATTTTTAATACTTTGAACAGAAAGAGCAAATCATTTAATATTCTTCTATTTTCTAATGTTTGTATATTCAAAAAGTTATTTAAAAAGTTATAATTTATGTTTAGAATGGGAATATTTAATTTAAATGTTTTTAATGTTGATATATAACTATCCCTATCCTGGGCCTAGATTACAAGCTTATCTACATCGACATGTATCGTAAAATAAATTAGCTCCTTTTCATTGAATAGTGATAAAATCAGCTGACAGCTGATAAAGCTTCATATAAATTTGTTTTGACACAATATAGGAAATTACACCCAACACTCGCAGATACAAGCTAATACAATTCTGTTGCTCGATCACAGATCAGTACCGACTCGGTAATAAGCGACGTGGTAACGATTTCTTACCCATGATGATGTTTAACGTTTTCGCGATCACAATGCAACACGCATTAAAAGTTATCGATCGGGATTATTAAACGAGCGCATACTAGTCGCGAGCCATTTCCCGAGATATATCTTATTCGCACAAATCTTCATTCAATATTTATTATAATTTAGCCGGTTTTCGGCAAGCCATATATTGAGAAAAGCAGTCGACATAATAAAAAATCCGACAAGCGCGATGATTTGAAGTTTGACGTAAGGCCGCGATATAGCGTAGATCGGCTCCGCTCGGCTCAGATCGTCAATGCTCGGCTCAGCGATCGCGGTATTGAACGGTATGTCATTGTGATCGCTCAAATCGTTAGCGTTAGCACGTGATTAGCACGCTTTTAACTACGTCAATAGTTATCTGTGATTGAGCTACTGATGTCGGTTTTAATGAGGTGAAGCATAGTGTGTGTGGGGGGGGGGTGGGATGCGAATGGGGGGAGGCACTCCCCAGAATCAACGGAACACTATAATCCGCCACGTGCGTCTGTCATCGAGGGAATATGGTGACATTTCTCGACTGGGGTGACCATCTTCAAAACTGTCGAACAAGAATTTCAGAGGAGTGACATTCCATACTTGAAAAATACTACCGTGTCTAGTCATCCACTACTTCATCAATACGCATCTACGTCATCACTAGACATCTACGTCACACGTTTCTTACAAAACTAGATTAAATCGCGTATCTTGCTTTATAACTATCCGATTAACAAGAAAGGACGATTGGTCACCGTACTCTCGTGTGGGGGTGGGGGGTGGGTGGGGATAGACTCGGAAGCCATAATGTACCATCAAATCTGATTTACGTTCCATGTTTTTAGAGAGCAATGTTTTTATCTTCTTTTCTTTTTTGTCTCAATTTCAAATTCTACCAGGGATTTTCATTTTATTTCTGTTAAAAAATATAAAATGGCCGTCATGATTACGTTGAAAAATATGAAAATTATGCTAATTATTCGGGGATATTGTCTTATAACTTGAATTAAATTAAACATTTTTTAAATAATTATGTTAAATAAAATTCGTGGTATATCATAGGTATACAATGTATACATACTTGGTAAATTTATTTGAAGAATTATTGCATTTTATTTATCGCGTAAATTTGGTTGGATTTTGCTTTCTGTATATTATTTCTTTTTTTTACTTTTAGAAATATCTTTAAATTTTAATTTTTGTAATGGGTTGAAAACTCTTGTCATTACTTTTATTTGTACAGTGTAAACAGATAATATATTTCACTATATTTATATATATTCTTGTGTATTCGTTTGAAGCATACTTCGATATATTATTTATACCAATGTAAAAAATAATTGTTCCAATGAGGAAATCCACTACTACCCGGAATTGAATTTTAAAAATGCTTTCGTGTAGACGCGAATATTCAAAAAGTCGGATGAAATATCTCAATAATTTACCCAAAAATAAATAAAAAATGTTGAAAATAGCATTCATTTCAAAATCTTAAACAATGACGTCACTCCTTGTATCTTAGTGTAGTGTTTTCCGTTTCCGTTTTTAAAGATGGCCGCCATTCACTCTCTCCTAGAAACAGCTGTTGACAGTTAAACTGACAGTTGGCTGGAGAAATCGTTTGCATAGATTTTTGACAGTTTTGTTATTGGCTGGAGAAATATGTTAGCCGTGCCATGCCGTTAGCCGCCCGTTTTATGACGTCACTCCTGCAAAAATGACGCACTTAGTACATAGTAGTATTTGGCGCGGTATTTGAAATGTGCTATTTAAAAAAAATCGTATCTTCATCAATAACTTAAAAAAAATATTAAATATATTTGTTTGCTTAGTTAAATAGTACGTTTATAGAAAAAAAATACTTTAGAAAATTACCTCATTTAGCACAAGAGTACTATTCTTTATTTATATTTAATTGATGTATTTAAAGTGTATATGTTGTAAAAGGCAAGTGCCGTAAATAAATAAATAACTGACTGTTAAACTACACAATTGGCAGATCAGCGAACTAATAATATTAGAAAATTATACACGTAGACTTTCCATGCATTATAATCCTATTAAAGTTCATTGCTCAGTAGGTACGTCACTACTCACAACTACCACTACTCTCCCTTATCTGCACCCAAAGGGGCATAGGGCACTGCATCGGTACCTACACCAAGTGCAGTGAGCCCTGTTCATTTGTTACACGAAGGCAAGACGATCGGTCTTACGCCTCAGCGCCAGCCCAATGAATCACACAATATGAAATATTTTTACGTGAAATGTCACCAATGTTTCATATTGAATCCGTGTCGGAAATCGAACCAGTGACTTGACGCATGGTAATCCAACACGCCAACCACTACTGTGATGAAATCCCACTCGCACATACTCGCTAACTGAGCATAAAATTGACTGAATATCATATTTATTTATGAACACAAGTTTTACAAATTTCGGAGTTTTGTAATTTTTTTCTAATCCGCCCCTATGGTGCAAAGGACACTACATCGGCACGCGAGTGTAGTGTATTTAGGTCTTTTTTTAAAATTTAAGAAAACAACAGCTATACACAAAAATGAACACAATTATTAACAATATTATAAGCCACTTAAAGATTACTATATGTTGACAGATAAGAACAAGTATGGTAAGAGAACACTTCAGTACAGTATACCAAAAATCTGTAACATGCTACCAAGAAGTATTAAAAAAATAATTAATATTTTTCTAGCTTAAAAGAGAGACGCGTGCTGAGAACTTGGTTGCTAGAGCGCGAAATTATTATATTGAGTTTTAGAATTGTATTTTTTTATTTATATGTATTTTAATTTTTTTTGTGCGCTAGGGTATGTATTGTGTAGTTTTATTTTTAGTTGAATTTGTATTTATGCACCTACTGACGAGTTGCAGTAGGCAACTCAGTAGGACATGTATTGTTTTCTTTTTTATGTATATATTAAAATTAAAAAAAAAAAAAAAAAAAGAAAATTAATTAACAGTGTACATAAAATAAAGGGGAATTAGTCTACGAGAGTAGACAGTACAATATTGAGAAAGTATATTATGATCTTACAATAATAATGGATCATGCATGCCAATATTTTACAGCTAATACAATAAATCAAAATACATTTAGAACCTGCAAATACAACCAAATTCGGTAGAAGATCCCTAAAATACGTAGCATTTTCCGAATTAATTTGTTACATGACATGTTTAAGATCCCTGTATCTAACTATCGAAACAGGACCTCTGATTTGAAGAAATATTATTTTAACAAGTATTTTGAATGATAACTTTTCTACTTGCATCGATATAATATATATGGTTTTGCTGTTACTGTTATAATTCACTTTATTGTTTCTTTAGGTTTTATGTTTTCATTAGATTGCTTCTGTTTTTTGGATACATTGTGTTTATTTTGTGATCTAAGTGATGTCAGTGCGTATTAGAATAAAATAAATATGTGTTTTTTATTCGTCCCTAAATGAGTTTATTGTAAAAACTCCTAGGGAGCATTGTATTGAAAAAGAAAAAGGATTTTTTTATTTTTTTCTATGTAATGTTATTTTTATAAATAAAAAAAAATATTTAAAAAATTATAATGAAGGTCCTAGCTTGGGACCGATATACTTTAAGGCTAGAGTGGAATAAATCAATATTAACTAAATGTGTATTATAATTAACTTAATATTCTCGGAATAGTTGCATTTCTAGCATTGCTTGTATTTGGAATGTTAATATGAATCTTCTCAAGGAGCTGTGGGCTGCTTCTGAATAATTACTAAAATTTAAATTTTGCCTAAAATTAAGATTGTTTAGAAAAATGTTTTGGATCCTTTCTATTCTAACAATATATTTTGAATGAATTTATCACATGAATCCAAGATGATCGGTCTTGCGCATCAGTACCGGATTAGTATTCAAGAGCGCTTCCACTGAATTTAATTAATATTATGTTAATGTAAATGTGCATAAATTAGCCCTAATTTGAGGACTGAGCACTAAAAATAGGGCCACCCCCCCCCCCCCCAAAGGCCTGATCAAAGTTTAAATTACCCCCTCTCCCGTTGCCACCATATAAACTTATATGATATAATATATACTTACTTATACTTACATACTGATATTCACGTACACCCTGTTTAAGCAAGAGACCTATGCTGGAGTCAATCAACATTTGGAGATGACGGGGTCAAAATAACTTTTTTTAAACTTTTAAATGTATGACGTATCAAATCTCATATTATTCCTCCTTTATAGTAAGAACCTAATACCGCATTAATTTTTTAAATATATATTTTTTTTTTATTTCAAAAGAAAATTTTTTGTTTACATAGATATACATTAAAAACACATATATATGTTCAATAAAAAAAAATATATATATAAACAAAAATCCCACCAAGGCATAGCCTGTTTGTGAGTATACTGTGAAAGTCATACAGTGTGCACGTGGCAAAAGAGAAAGATAAAGTCATGTAGAAATGGAAAAATAACAGATAGTTAAAAAAAGAAATGGAATTGTTTCTAAAAAAAATATTACATACACTTCACTAATACTAACCGATTTACCTTATCCGCATCCAATAGTGCATAGGGCACTGGATTGGTACAATGTGATGATATTTTTTTCTTTTCGTAAAAGTTTTTAATGGTACCGCAGATCAAATAAAATTGCCCAAATTTAAAAAAAATTGCGATTGTTTTTTTTTTGTGGATAATATTAATTAGTTAATTAGATTATTTTTGATAACAATTCGTATGAATTTCTCGGAAAAAAGATAAACTTCTCAAAGAGTCAAATCAAAAAATTTTACTTAACAAAATCGACTTTAATACGACACGCATTTCAAGCATAGGTCCCCGGGGGTTAAACCCGGATGCAAATACGGCAGCGATATGCCCACCGCCCGCCACCCACACATTCCGAAATAATACCCGAGTACGTAATAATATCCCGCGGAATAGGTAATATCCAGAATCATCCCCACAGCTCGTTTGTGATGCATGAAAATGGACAGGGCGCGCCATAAAATCGGGACGTTGATTGCGCATCGCCCCCGGACTGGGGTGAGCCAACCCTATTCACATGTAATTGAAAAAAAACATAATTTAATAACAAATACCAGAATTAAAAAGGTAGAAGTAGAGTCTGCATGAGTAGAACAATAGGTGGTGAAGGGACATGGACTGAACTGGCATTTGTGCACGTTTTGTTCCGTAAAAGGAAGTATCTAGAACTAATAGATTGCTTAGTGGGGTAGTCCCCGGGGGGGACTTGGTGTGCCTTCGCGCACGGGCGGCCCGTCTCGGGCTGTTTGTGTGTGCGTGTGTGGAGGTCTCAAATTATATCCCATCCCTCAACTCAATTGTATTGTGTCTTTTGTAAGGATAGGATGGTCTTTGGATAGGTATTGTGATAAGGTACGGCAGGGGACGTATGAAATAGTGTCTGCCAGATAGGATGATAGGATGATAGTGTGAGATGCGCACATGCGTTCTGTCCCCTCCCCTCTTTTCCCTAATCCCCCCCTCCATTGAGACCCTGACCGCGGATGCACGGGTGGATGTCTGGGATGGGGGGGCCTGGCGAGGCGGGATACCGGTCTCCACACGGGTGGTTGTAATTACTAATAAATAATGATCGGGGTAGAAAACTAACATCCCTACCACTGTTAATTTGGGCCGACTCTGGTTGGTTTGGGTGATGGAAACAATGACAATTATAATAGATAAGCCGAGACGGTGGTAGGGGTACAATGAAAGCATTTGTTCGCGTACATAATCGTAAATTCATCCGTATTTTTATCACAATAACAATCTTAAAATCGCGGTTTAGCTTGTTGAAAAAATCGGTAGAGTTGGTTGGACTGAAAAAAGACTCAATAGTCTTTAAAGCAGTCTAGGGAAAGGGTGGGGCTTTCTTTGTAATTTAATAACATAAATTAAACTTCCAGTCTGAAGATGCCCGTTACAGGATGAAAGCGCTAACTGGTCAAAATAAATAAAAGTGGAAGCGTAGGAAGTATTTTTTATTTAACTTTAATTAGTTATATATTCATAATTTAATAATTTTAAGTTTCGAAATGGGCTTATAAACCAAGCGAAGAATTACAAAACCATCGGTGTAATCTGTTCGTAAATCGGATAGTTAATAAGCGAGATACAATCATTTATACTTTTTATTCCGCATACGATCGGTGACGTCACAGATCGCCTATCATACAAAATCTTTACAATAATCAAACATCAAATTATTGTATCTCTGTCATTATCCATCGATTTTTTAAACGGATTGCACTGATGATCTTGTGATTGTTTGTTTTATTTTTTTATACTCACAGAAATATCCATCACGGTCACTTCAAACAAAGTTATTCATAATATCGACGCCTCCTACGTATAATATCGTAACCACAAATCGTCGATTTTGAGTTTTTGGTGGATTTCGTCTGTATTCAACTATATCTTTAATTCTACCAAAACAAAAAAAATTATTATTCCAATAATAAGGGCTTTTTTGGGGCGTATTTTGTCGTATCTACAACCAATGCATATGAACGAAAATATTTTCGAAAGCTCCTCCTGTAAAATCGCATTTTGTGGGTTACGATATTATACGTAGGAGGCGTCGATATATTTAATTATCTGCGCTTATAATTGCATAAAATAAATGCTTTAAAATTAAAATGACTCCAAAATCGGTAAATCGGTTGTTTATTTTCAGTAGATTCTTTAAATCCTCCACAAAATCGATAGATCTGCAAAAAATCGATAAGATAGGCGACGATAGAGATTATTAGTATGGCAACATTTATGGCAGTTCGACTGTGTATTCTATGGTCCGACTGTCGCGTTCTGCGCATGCCTACAGACAGTAAACTGTGCCGTGTAAAGGTAAAATTCACACCGCACAGTTTTTATTGGTCAGAAAACGGTACAAGAAACTGTGTAGTTTTCTGATTAAGAAACTGCACATTAAAATGTCCCGTACAAAGTGGGCTTTAGACTAATGAATATTCCTTTGTCTTCTAGGGTACTTACTTATGCTTTATGAAATAAATTCCACCCCTTGATATTGACGTTCCCAGAACCTACTCCCCCCACCCCCCTCCAACAGATAAATATATACTTTGCACCGCTCATGAATACATTTAATACCTTCATTTTGGTTTATGGCTTCAGTATACTGAAATTACTGCCTTCTTAACAGCGGGGTGGCGATTTGAATTTGTACAAACCATGGAGTAACAAAACTCATAGTACAACCTGAAAACTGGTGAATCTACATCATATTTGGAATGTGTAATATTACTTTTGAATCTGAGATTGAAAAAAAAAATTTTTTCTTCTAGTAAAAGTTTTTATATTTACCGCAGATTAAGTGAAAATACACAAATTCTTTTTTAAATTAGTTTCTTGCTATTGTTTTCTTTATGGATAGTATTAATTTGACAAAATAAATTATATAACAATTTGTAAAAAAAATCATTTTTGTCTGAATTTTCTCGAAAACTATGGGCCAAATCAGAAAATTTGATTTTCCCAAATCAACTCTAAATATGATGTAGATTCACTGGTTTCCCGCTTGTACCCGGCGTATTACGCTTTGATCATACAGATGGTCAGCGGCAAAAAATCAATTACAAATCTTATTTATTTATTTTAAATGCCATTCTTAATTTTGTCGCTAATGCGTATCTCAGCCTTGCATTCTGCTGTAATTTTGATATTAGTGCACTACACAGTTCTACCCACACATTCGCCCTGGAGATCGCATTCCAACAGCACTCAATACTACTTTCGTCCTTTTTTCCATCTCCACGCTTTCACTTCCATGCATTATAAACAAACACCTTGGAAAATTAAAATTCGTAAGGATTCTAACGCGCACTTTATACGGGACCGAAAACTGTGCAGTTTCTTGTTCAGAAAACTGTACAATAGGGTTCTTCCAGATAACATGAATATCCTTGAAAACGCTACAAATAATTCAAGTATATTTTTACAATTCCAACGACATAAAACACAATGATCAAAAATGTTGTTTTCATTTATAAATTTATGTTTTAAAAACACGAAATTACGAGTGACTTTTAACGCCCGTTTATTGGCTAATGACGTCATATCCGTCTACCGTGGAAGGCGTGAAATTCATTCCGTAGTGAGCGCCTATATTGCTGTGACGTCACACCGCATGCGCGCTAAATGGAGGATTTTGCGAGCGATTTGAAAAAAGCGCTATTTCAAACCGCGCGCTAAAAAATTCATATGACATCGTAAAAATATATTAAAAAATTCCCTTGATATTGTAATTTTTCAATCATTTTTTTAAAATAAAAAATCGGAAAGAACCCAATTTGAAAACACGCTAAATATGTGTATTTTATAAGCGCGATTCTAAGTTGTTATCGTATGTTAGCACACAGGAAATTGTTAACATATCTAATAATGTAAATATGTTTGTTTTTTTTAACGTTTTTGGAAGCATTCAATATATCAATATCTACATCAACGTTTACATAAAAAACATTAACTGTCAGGTCAGCCAAACGTCGCGGCGACCATTCAATACTCCATACAGTTTTCGCTTTATACGGGACAGTTTGCAAACTTCACAAGAAACCGTACAGTTTTCTGTCCTTAAGCCCGCTATATATGGGACAGTTTACTACACAGTTTTCTGTGCAGTCTGAAAACGGTCCCGTATAAAGCTAAAACTGCATGAAAAACTGTGTGCTAGTGTCAGATTTAAGCTGACATGACAGTCAATGTTTTTTATGTAAACGTTTAAGTAGACATTGGTTTATTGTATGCTTTTAAATACGTAAAAAACCAATAAAATATTTACATTATTAGCTAAATATACAATTTCCTGAGAGCAAACATACGATAATAACTTACAATCGCGTTTCAAAAATTTAGCGTGTCTTTTGACAGAAGTTTGACAGACTGCACAGTTTTCTGAACAAGAAACTGTGTAGTTTTCTGAACAAGAAACTGTGTAGTTTTCTGAACAAGAAACTGTCCCATATAAAGCGGGCATTAGAGTTAAAGAGAGCTTTATTCTCAATTGCATAAAACGCGAGATATTCAAATTTCAAAGTGCTTTAGCATTTTTCCCACTGCGAGAGACACTCCTCTCCCCAACCCTCGACCCCAGCACACTTGCAGAATGGCACTCGAGGGGTTAGGCAGTCGAGGGTTTAGCCACTCGCCAGTTTAGCCACTTGTTCTCTTGTTTCACCCACTTCGTGCGGCAAACTGCAACCCTCTGTTGCCCGGGGGTCGTTTAGGCGTTCACCTAATGGGGTACCAGACAAATTTAAAAAAATAAATTAGATGGTGAAGAAAGAATGTAGAAGCCGAGGAAGGCCGAGAAAGACGTGGCATGACCAATTACGACAAGTACTTGAAAGTGGACTTGTGAAAAGTCGGAATAATCGGCGTATGTGCATGAGAAGATGTATTATGTCAGGACAGAGTGGTATGGCGTTCTATCATCTCTGCCTACCCCTGCGGGGAAATGGCGTGATGGTTAGTTAGTTAGTTTAGATGGTGATTTATATTTTCATCCGCTCCCTGTGTGGAGCATATGGAATCCACAAACTGCCTCCAGCCAAGCGCTCGGCCGCCAGCTCCCGTGCATCCTCCAAGGTCAAGTACACGTAGCTCTGACGTAAACTGCCGACGAATTGTCAACAGTGGACCACCAGGACGCCGAGAACCTGATGCCTTGTAAAATAGGCAAGCATGGTGGCGGCTCTCGGGAGGCGTGCGTAGTATATGGCCGAAACGCCTTCGCCGGATGACAGTAGATACCAAGGGTTGCTGTGTTCCTTACAAAGTCAAACCACCGCACACCTAAAATTCTTCTAAGACACCTATTCTCTGCACTCAGAAGTCTGCTGTTTTGGGCCCTGGTTAGGTGCCACGATTCGCAGCCATAGAGGAGAACAGGTGGCCTAAATTGAATAATGATAGGATAATGCCCGCTTTATATGGGACAGTTTCTTGTTCAGAAAACTACACAGTTCTTGTTCAGAAAACTGTGCAGTCTGTCAAACTTCTGTCAAAAGACACGCTAAATATGTGTATTTTTGAAACGCGATTGTAAGTTATTATTGTATGTTTGCTCTCAGGAAATTGTATATTTAGCTAATAATGTAAATATGTTATTGGTTTGTTACGTATTTAAAAGCATACAATAAACCAATGTCTACTTAAACGTTTACATAAAAAACATTGACTGTCATGTCAGCTTAAATCTGACACTAGCACACAGTTTTTCATGCAGTTTTAGCTTTTATACGGGACCGTTTTCAGACTGCACAGAAAACTGTGTAGTAAACTGTCCCATATATAGCGGGCTTAAGAAAAGTTAGGAAAAAAAAAAAATTAAGCGCAATGTAAAATATATTAGTCTGTGTAAAAAATTATGTATTACTAAATAAATATAAAAATAAAAAAATGAGTGTGAGCTTCAAATACCTTCAAATACCAAATTACTATTTCTCCTCAAACTTTTAAAACATCCTTCATTCATCCTCTTTCCTTCCTTTCTCTATCCCATTTCCCGATGTCATATTTTAGTGTATTAATCTTGTAAATAATGCAATGTAATTTTTAAGCTTTATCTAGCCACCAATACTCGGTACAATAAATGATTATCACTAAAATAACCAAGGGTTGGTTGGTTTGAAGATATCGCTTAAAAGCAATAAGCCCGGCCTAGCACACTTGCTATGTAATGAGGGAATCCACTGTTTTCTAAAGTAATTTTTTTCTATAAACTTACTATTTAACTAAACAAAAAAAATATATTCAATATTTTTTTATAAGTTATTGATGAAGATACGATTTTTTAAAGTTGCACATTTCAAATACCGCGCTAAATACCACTATGTACTAACTGCGTCATTTTTGCAGGAGTGACGTCATAAAACGGGTTGTTTAAGGCCATGGTATTTCTCCAGCCAGTAACAAAACTGTCAAAAATCTATGCAAATTGACGCGGGAAGCACAGATAAAAATATACCGTCGACTCAACTGTCATATACTGTTAACAGCTGTTCTAGAGAGACTGAATGGCGGCCATCTTTTTTGCAATAGAAGCTTGTATGTAGGATTGTATTCCATATTAAAATGCCATGGAACGCGGCTACGGGGGTTTAAAAAACGGAAACCGAAACACTACACTTAGATACAAGGAGTGACGTCATTGTTTAAGATTTTGAAATGAATGCTGTTTTCAACATTTTTTATTAATTTTTGCGTACGTTTTTGGGATATTTCATCCCACTTAAAATTTTTTAAATATTCGCGTCTACACGAAAGCATTTTTGAAATTCAATTCCGGCTAGCAGTGGATTTCCTCATTGTACATGAAGTTTAAATAAATATATAAATTTACCGTTTAATATGCTTCACAACTGCGATCTAACGTTGGTGATAACAGTCAAGCGACTAGTATTTCCCTATGACAAATGTCTTAAATATAAATACTTGTAACTTATATTATATAAATTAATGTCACTTTCGTCAGACCACAAGTGAGTGTGTTATCATTATAATTATTTGACCTTATGAGTAATGGATTCTTATCTGGAAATAGATTCGGCACAATCCTGTTATACATTTTATGACTAAGAATGAATACAAAATAAATATAATACACGTTAAAACATTGGTAATATAATAGGATTACAATAATTTATTCAATAAATATTATTGATATCTTTCAGGCGAATGTGTGGTAAGACTATGTATGATAGGTGTACAAATGTCGAAATTAGAGCAGAGTGCAAGGCTGAGATAAACATTATCGACAAAATTAAGAAAGGGCTTTTACGATGGTTTGGTCATGTGGAGCGAATGAGTGATAAAAGAACGGCTAAAAGAAGTTAAATGCAAGTGTGCCTGGATGTAAAAGCCGAGGAAGGCCGAAAAAGACATGGCATGATCAAGTAAAACAAGCGCTTCAAAGTGCGACAGGTCTATCCTATCTGCCTACCCCTACGGGGAAATGGCATGATGGTTAGTTAGTTAGTTAGATATCCAAAAAATGACATCAAACGTGAAACGTTCTGTGAGATTTCATACTAATAGAACTTCCGAAATTTGTCGTGTATGGATATCAGATGATTGGCGAAATAGGGAATGTTGTAATACCTACTTGTAACTGATATCCCAACAGAGACAGAGAAGCTCTGGAAACGAATTTGGATTATCTAGGCGTAATTTGTCATAAATTGTTATCAGATGATGGGCGAAATGGGGAAGTTGTAATACATCAAGTGGCCAGTCAACCCATACAATGAAAGCCCCACCCTTTCCCCAGACTGCTTTAAAGACTATTGAGTCTTTTTTCAGTCCAGCCAACTCTACGATTTTTTCAACAAGCTAAACCGCGATTTTAAGATTGTTAGTGTGATAAAAATACGGATGAATTTACGATTATGTACGCGAACAAATGCTTTCATTGTACCCCTACCACTGTCTCGGCTTATGTATTATAATTGTCATTGTTTCCATCACCCAAACCAACCAGAGTCGGCCCAAATTAACAGTGGTAGGGATGTTAGTTTCTACCCCGATCATTATTTATTAGTAATTACAACCACCCGTGTGGAGACCGGTATCCCGCCTCGCCAGGCCCCCCATCCCAGACATCCACCCGTGCATCCGCGGTCAGGGTCTCAATGGAGGGGGGGATTAGGGAAAAGAGGGGAGGGGACAGAACGCATGTGTGCATCTCACACTATCATCCTATTATCCTATCTGGCAGACACTATTTCATACGTCCCCTTCCGTACCTTATCACAATACCTATCCAAAGACCATCCTATCCTTACAAAATACACAATACAATTGAGTTGAGGGATGGGATATAATTTGAGACCTCCACGCACGCACACACAAGCAGCCCGGGACGGGCCGCCCCCGCGAGGGCACACCAAGTCCCCCCGGGGACTACCCCACTAAGCAATCTGTTCTAGATACTTCCTCTACATGGAATGATAAAAATAAAATAATATACTCACCAAACAATATGCAGAAAGAAGAGAACGGCTCCAGGTACCACTAGGTCATCAGACCCAACAGCCCAACGCCTCTGGAAGGCCACGAACCCCGGCATCTTGGTATCAAAGCATCTTTTGGTCCATCGACCAAAATCCAAACATCGCAAACCAGAATTTAAAATCCTCAAAAAACGTCTCGAAAACTCACATTTTTGCAATTTTTTAACGCGTCAGAATGTAAAATTCAACATCAACCACAAAATTAGACAAAAATTTCATCATGAATACTATTGCAACTATTAAAATACAATCTTAAAATTATTCACTAGCATATTTTACATAGTTTTGGCTTAATTTCACTTAAAATTAATTTTTTAAGTCTTAGTTTTTATTGGTTATGTATAGTCTGAACACATATTTGATCATTTTAAGCGTATTTTTATTACAAAATATTTCGCAATTTATGGTCCTTCGACCCGGTTATTTTTTCCTGTTTTTTTCATCAGTATTGTTGCTATGAAGATTTGATGTAAATAAAAATATGTTTTACGCGATATTTTAAGAATTTGTATTGATGTGCGATTGCGCAAGTTTTTGCATTGTGTTAGATGTTAATGGCATCCAAATCTTCTGTCAGCTTCTGAAACAAACATAAACACGTTAATGGCGGTTATTTTAGAATTAAACAAAACAAAACTTGGTGAACAAGACAAAAGAAATTAAAAAGAAGGCATAAGTAGTAGTACAATCGTACAGTAATACATTAACTTCTTGTACAATAGCGTACACTGGCGGGTTTATTGCTAAAAAGCAATATCTTCCAATTAACCAGAAACAGAGTGGTCTGACAACTGTAACTCTGTTCGCAGTTCGGTTTGATGGGCAGATAGCGCTTGTGGAACAATGATGTAACAACAAAAAAATATAAATAATACTAGAAAATATTAAAAAATAATATTATATTTATGTGATGAAAGAACGGTTGAAAGAAGTTTAAATGCAAGTGTGCCTGGATGTGGCATGACCAAGTACGTCAAGTACTTGAAAGTGGTCATGTGAAAAGTCGGAATAATAGGCGTATGTGCATGAGAAGATGTATGAATGTAGAGGAAGCAAAGGAAGTCTGTCAGGACAATGAAAGCCCCCCACCCTTTCCCTAGACTGCTTTAAAGACTATTGAGTCTTTTTTCAGTCCAGCCAACTCTACCGATTTTTTCAACAAGCTAAACCGCGATTTTAAGATTGTTAGTGTGATAAAAATACGGATGAATTTACGATTATGTACGCGAACAAATGCTTTCATTGCACCCCTACCACTGTCTCGGCTTATGTATTATAATTGTCATTGTTTCCATCACCCAAACCAACTAGAGTCGGC
>JAGVSP010001854.1:0-46791 GCA_022494985.1 Micrasema minimum
ACCTTTATGTATAGAAGCGAAGTATGGAGTTGGAAAAATGAAGATTAAAGTAGATATGAATGCAGTTGAAATGCGATCTCTCGTGGGGCGAATGTGTGGTAAAACCAATGTATGATAGAGTGCACTACATGTTGAAATAAGAGCAAAATGCAAGGCTGAGATAAGGCATTATCGACAAAATTAAGAAAGGTCTTTTACGTTGGTTCGCGTTAAAAATTAATTTTTTAATTAAAAAAACAATATGTAATTTATCCACGTTTTTAGTATGTATTGTCACCCTTAGTGGAAAAAGTCAAAAAAATATTTTTGAGATAAGCGTCACTTTTGTACTTGAACCTTTGTAATTTAAAATCTTGAAATTATTTTATAGACTTAGTTGTAAAAACATTCCCATTGGAAGTCTCGAATCACTTAAAAATTAAAAATGTAATTAAAAATCTATTTTACATGCAAAATACATGAATTATATGTAGGAACCTCTATTATTAAATCAAGTAAAAGAACAATCATTCGTTTCGAAATTCGAAATTTAAATAATGGAAACAGCGTTTTATCATTTCGCGCGTACAATTACAATCGAAGAAATAACACACAGGCTCGTGAATACACCATGAGTTTAAAAACTGTCAGGAATACTCAAAACTTTTGACATAAATTACAAAGTTTTCAGGTTGTGTGAAACCTTAAAACTTCTAAAAATTACGCCTGAACAGACACGTGCCGTGAATTCTCAAAGCAATTATTGGTTAGGAAACTCTTACCGTTTTACGATATTAGTTATTCCGGTCAATCGACTTTAAGTGGCAGATGTTCGGCAAGCCATAAATTATTACTGCAATCGAAAAATTATTTCAAAGCTCGTGTACCTACGATTTAAGGGCGGAATTAAATCATACCCATATTTTATGACAGAATTAATACAAGACAGAATCTTTATTGCGCTGGGTCGGCGTGTCCAAATTTAAAAAGTGGCAAAAAAAGTTTCTTTATTAGGAAGAATTAGAAATAAACTAGATCAAAAAACATCACTTCTAATATACAAAGTATATAATTGTCCCACAGATAGACTACTGCTCATCTATATTATACCTTAGTAATGAAGGAGAGCTAAAAAATTACAAATTCTCCAAAACAAAGCAATGCGAATCATATTGAAGTGCAGTAGAAGAACAAACATTTAAAAAAATGATTAAACTCTTGAATATTATGTCAGTAGACCAAAGAATTAAACATAATGTTGCTAATGAAATTAACAAAATTGTTAAAGGGATAGTTCCAAGATATTTGCAAAAACAAATTAAAAAACAATGACTTTTTCCATAAATATGCAACAAGAGGTTAAAAAAATATAAGATTAGAAAAGAAAAGAAAAACTATGTCACAGAATTGTCTCATGTAGGTATAAGGGCATTAAAATGTACGAGGAGATGCCAGACGAAATGAGTTTATTGTAAAAACTGAGCATTAGATTGAAAAAGAAAAAGAATTCTTTATTTTTTTTCCTATGTAAAAAATATATTTTTTATAAATAAAATAAAAAATTAACAAAATTTCAAGTTATTTAGGGCTAAGTGTAAAAAATATTAGTGTAGATAAGAATAGTTAGGAAAAAAATAAATTAAGTGTAATGTAATAATATTAGTCTCTGTAAAATTATATGGTACTAAATAAAAATAATTTAAAAAAAAAATAAATTTAAAAAATATCATCCCTGTTTATGTTATAAGGTCTTATTTTTTATCTCCTTTAACAAATAAAATATCAAAAAAATAAAACGATGCAAACAAGCATCTAGTCGATAACTAAAATGTGTTAAAAATATTATAGCAATGTATTCCACGGAGAAAATCGAGGAATACATTTGTTTGGGAAGCAGCCGCGAGTCACGTGGTGTGGTATGCTCTTAACCATGAAGTATCAGAAAAAAAACATTAATTTCGTTATATTTCCACTTCCACATATCAAAGGATTGAAACGAAAGCGAACGAAGCTTCGTAATTGCATCACCTGCAACTTTCTATTGGCTCTCAGTTTAAAGTTTAATTTAGTTCGGCCCGCGGCCGCCGTGGCGCTAAATCCGCTTCGATCTCCCGCCAAAACGCGGATGACGTAATCATCCGCGTAATATACACTAGTTCTATGAAAGGAACCAATAAATAATTTGCAATAAAAATCACCGAATAGAAAAACAAGCTCTTTTTTTATTAATTCATTCATTTAAAATTTCTGTTTGATTGAAAGGAAATTTATTAATGATAAAATACCAGAAATGTATTTAACTCACAATTAAATGCATTACAAAATTATAACTTTAAAATCTTTATTAGTGGAATGATGAATCATACTTATTTCTAGTAATAAATTAACTTTTCTTCGTTATTGCATTAAACTACTCATTATAAATATTATTAAAAAAGATAAGATTACTTGAAATACCTTGAAGTAAATAAATGAAAATAAAAATACCGTTATGAAAACAATGAAAAAGTATGCTTGACTTTTATTTTTCCAAACTTAGTTTGCAAAAGTTACCAAGGGTTTTATCTTGTTTGTGCGACTTCCAATTTACGGCGTTTAACTCCTGTGGATACCTGCGCCGCCATTGTTGAAGTGTCGACCAATAAAATTGAGACACCTCTTATTAAATTATTTTGTAAAACTGTTGGGAGTTTTCGAATTCCATTTTCGAATTTGGAATTTTCCTCACGCTTCGCTAGTTCCGGACGTCAAGGCTACTCGTGTCGAGGGCGCGAAACTTCACACGGGACAATCGAATTTTGAAATAAATATACGAAAAAATCATGGAATTCTACGGTTCGTTCATTCCTCATACCGTGTTTTTTCAATGATTGCTTTTCTGAATTTCGTTTTCGGCGATGTAAATTGTGTTTTGAAGAATGAAAAAGTAACTGTCGGTATATATGTATGCACATATAATAATATACCTAAAACTTTTTTTTTCCAAAAAATAAAAACAAAAAAAGTGCAATATCCAATGTACTATTGAATTACTGTGAATAAAATGCGCTAACTCTCAAATTCACACTTAATTAATACGTTTATATATAAATATTCTTGTACACACATTTAATTGCTAAAGAAACAATTACTTTCTCTCACTTTACCGAATAGGGTTCTTCCCGATAGCATAAATATCCTTAAAAAAGTAATAAATATTTAAAGTATAATTTTTACAAATCCAACGATATAAAACACAACGATCAAAAATTTTGTTTTTATTTATAAATTTTTGTTTTAAAAACACGAAAATACGAATGATTTTGAACGCTCGTTATTGGCTAATGACGTCATACCCGTCTACCGTGAAAGGCGTGAAATTCATTCCGTAGTGAGCGCCTATATTGCTGTGACGCACACCGCATGCGCGCCAAATGGAGGATTATGCGAGCGATTTGAAAAAGCGCTATTTCAAACCGCGCTAGAAAATCCATATGACATCGTAAATTTTTTTTTTAAAATCCCTTGATATTGTTATTTTTCAATAAATTTTTTTAAATAAAAAATAAAAAAATCGGAAAGAACTCAATTGGGTTTGTTGCACTATGTGTGGTTTTATCATGTTCATATTTCTTTTGATTGAAATGCAAATCGAAGTCATTTTAATTTGATTTTACATGCATTTTCTTTAGAGCAAAGATTCTATTATTGTTTTTCCCGATGCGTATTTCTTTTATCCAAGTTTGTCTACAAAAAGCGGGTGCTACTTTTTCTTTGTGAGCCAGAAAGAGGTTGGCCACTAACGCCCCGATAAATCGGTTTAAAACTTCCATAAGTCCAGTTAAATCTTGTACCGAACCGGGCGACCCAAAGGAAACGAAACAAGAATTCCCCCTTACTGGGATTTGGAAACATTTTACAATGCAATAGGAAAGACTTTCAAACTATTTGTAAATGGAACAAAGAATACTTTTACTACCAATAAAAAGGATGTGAAAAAACATTTCTTTATGGTTCTTTTTTTGAAACGTGTTTTAATCGATCGCCAAACAACTCTAGAGGATGCAAGGTCGCGTGATCCCTGGCCGTTCTTCCTTACAATTTACTGTAGAGGATTTTAGCACTACTAATACTGCCTTCCCTTATCTGCACCCAATGGTGCATAGGGCACTGCATCGATACACCAAGTGCAGAGTATCTTGATATTTTTTTTACGTGAAGGTAGGATGATCAGTCATACGCTTCAGTACCAGTTCAAGGTATGAAAATCACAAGTTCATAAATGAATATTTCATTTTGACTCCCTACGGGAATCGAACCCAAAAGCACTCAAACGATTATAATTTTTCACACGTTTTAGATTTTGGTCAGAAGCGTGTTTTTATGGTCTATTTTTTTACATGTGTGCTAGATAAAAAGAATTAAACGTTTCTAAAACATATTAAAAATCATTGCTTATAGTTTTAAATTTCAGGGAGTACGTTAATCAAGGACTACGATTATACGAAGGAGTCGTGGGTCGCATGACCACCATAACTTTTTCTAAGACTGAGATTCGACAAAAAAAAAAACAAAAAGCCTGGTAAATCTAGAAAATTTAATTACACTTAAAGCTATCTCGAAGCTCGTTAAATATTGTAAAATTAGTTTTGTAAAGCAGCACAAAAGCAAATTACTGTTTTTTCTTTTCCTTTAAATATGAAAACCGTTTGATGCTTTATATCAAACAATTTTATGTTTTCCAAAAAATACATTTTATAAACACAAAATAATTTAAAATATCTGCCCCAAAAGCTCTAATCCGGTCTATCAAAATATTTAACATATGCAATTCCTTAGACTAGCTCTGAAGCGCAAGCCTGATCATCTTGCCTTCATGTGATGATTTTTTAAGATAAATTGCTTAAGGTGTAATAATGCAGTGCCCTATGAACCATTGGGTGCGGATAAAGGAATTAAGTATTTGGTAGTATTTATTATTATGTTTGGCTGCTATGCATGAGGTCGAGAAAATATATTCGAATGTGATTTTCACACAAAAATATTTCATGTGGACTGGTGCTGAAGCGTTAGACTGATCCTCTTGCCTTCATGTAACAATTGATCAAGATTCACTGCACTTGGTGTATCAATGCAGTGCCCTATGCACCATTGGGTGCAGGTAAGGGAAAGAAGTAGTAGTAGTGAAGAGTTTTAACGGTCATGGTAGGTAATTATCATACTAATTTCACTTTCATTCATTTAGTAGTATAAGTATTTTATATTATCATGAAAGCAAAGGTTTTTTTAGACTTTCCTTTTTTTAAAAAGACTCCAATATGTAGATTGCATACCGCTGATCCTTCCAAGCCTTCCTTTATAAAATGTATCTAATACATTTTGCTAATGAAAAGCATACACGGTTTTCTATATACCAAATCCCAGTCAAAGGAAAAACAAAAAAAAAATCATACCTCCCTGTATCTGTGAGTCCATAGAGTTCCATAGAAAATCCGACATCCAATAAACAGATTCTCTGTATATGGGTAGGATATGTATTTAACAAAGTTATTTAATTCTATGTATTATATTAGCGTACGTATGACAGAAAACGGCAGAGTTCAGAAAGAACTGGGAGTGCGGCTTGGAGTAGCGGGCACTTCATTCAACAGTATGAAAGCTGTCTGGAGATCGGATGTTTACTCGGTCAAAATAAAATGCCGCCTTTATAACTCCTGCATCACACCTGTTCTCCTCTATGGCTGCGAATCGTGGCACCTAACCAGGGCCCAAGATAGCAGACATCTGAGTTTTGAGAATAGGTGTCTTAGAAGAATTTTAGGTGTACGGTGGTTTGACTTTGTAAGGAACACAGAGGTGAGGCAACGGACACAGCAACCCTTGGTATCTACTGTACATCCGGCGAAGGCGTTTCGGCTGGCTAGGCCATATACTACGTATGCCTCCCGAGAGCCGCCACCATGCTCGCCTATTTTACAAGGCATCAGGTTCTCGGCGTCCTGGTCGTCAACTGTTGACAATTCGTCGGCAGTTTGCGTCAGAGCAGCGGTACGCGGACTTGATTTGGTAGGATGCACGAGAGCTGGCGGCTAATCGCTTGGCCTGGAGGCAGTTTGTGGATTCCATATGCTCCACATAGGGAGCGGATATGGTATGATGATGATGTATTATGTAGTGAAAAAGTTTACTCAATTATTATGGTTTTCTTGTTTATATTTAAGAATTAATTGGAATTAACTATTTTTGAACACCTCTTACCGTCGTAACTACGGGTCGTGGATCACTTGAAAAGACTACGTACCGGAGCTGACTGTTGATTTCATTAATACGTTTTATTTATTTTTATATTTTTTCACGTTTCCCCCGTTATGTAGTTCCCAACCTTACAAACATCTCTTTTTCATACTATCAAAGGAACAAAAAAAGGGACAACAGTATTAGCAACGTTGAGCAGAAAATAGAATAAATATATTTTGTTATTTTATTTATTTGTTCGACTATTATTTTGAAAAGTAAGTGCATTAAATCAAAACTTCGGTTTTCGGTCAACTGTATAAAAATCATCTTTTCCATTTTTATCACAGAACGATTTATTGAATTCCACTAAAATCCTTTTATGCTTATGCAACGGAATTCTAAAGTTCTTAACTTTCCATTCCAAATTCGAAATTGAAAACAGCAACCGCTTAGAGACAGGCGCGGGCGGCGGGCGGCGGGCGGCTTAATTGCCGCGAAAAATTCCATTCAGCCTAGTTTATATGGCCAGGGTGTCATGGCTCATGGCTCACGGCTGACACGTGATCTCCCTTTCGGAATGGAATGTCAGCACGGCTCCCGCCAAAGAGCGCTATACTCAGAATCCATAGAAACTCAAAACACAGGGTCTTTCAATATTTAGTAGGTACTCAATTTCGTACTGGATTATGTTACGTTTTAAATACAACAAAGAGTAACAAAACTCGTAGTACAAGCCGAAACCTGGTGAATGTACATCATACTTTGAGTCGAATGTGTAATATAATTTTTAAATCTGACTTTGAAAAAAAAAAAATATTCTTCTCATAAAGCTTTTCATTAGTACCGCACCCGCAGATGAAGTAAAAATTTCACAGAACCCATCTTAAAATTTATTTTTCGATACTATTAATTTGACTAAATGAATGATATTTGATAACAATTTGAAAAAAATATCAAAAAAAAAAATCTACTTCGTAGTCAATTTTCTCGAAAACTATGGGTTTTTTAAGTAAAGGTGACATGCAAAATGGGGAATGTTGTAATACATCAAGTGGCCCCTTAACCCAGCCCTATAAACGTGTATATCCAAAGTTTCTCTGTCTCTGTTGAGATGTCAATTAAAACTCCCATGAGACAAAATTCATGAACAAATTGATTCTCTCGCTTAGTGCATAGTTGACATTTTACTTAAAATGCATTTGAAATGTAAACTTAGCAGCTAGCTGTACGAGTACCTACTGTATTATGTATATTAATTTATAATAATTATGATTAAGAAAAATATAATACCTACATTTAAAAGTTTCTCACATAATTATCGTTCGAGAAAAATTAAGGTTCTTATAGCGGTGTAAAATCGAGTTGATAATAAATATTTGATTTCAATGAAAGCCCCCACCCCTTTCCCTAACTGCTTTAAAAGACTATTGAGTCTTTTTCAGTCCAGCCAACTCTACCAATTTTTTCAACAAGCTAAACCGCGATTTTAAGATTGTTAGTGAGATAAAAATACGGATGAATTTACGATTATGAACGCGAACAAATGCTTTCATTGTAATACCCTACCACCGTCTCGCGGCTTATGTATTATAATTGTCATTGTTTCCATCACCCAAACCAAACCAACCGGAGTCGGCCCAAATTAACAGTGGTAGGGATGTTTACGTTTCTACCGTCCCCGATCATGATTTAATTAGTAATTACACACCACCCGTGTGGAGACCGGATCCCGCCTCGCCAGGCCCCCCATCCCAGACATCCACCCGTGCATCCGCGGTCAGGGTCTCAATGGAGGGGGGATTAGGGAAAAAGAGGGGAGGGGACAGAACGCATGTGTGCATCTCACACTATCATCCTATCACCCTATCTGGCAGACACTAAATAAATAAATATTTGATTATGAATCATCCTGTGAGTAGGTAGGTACTATTGTAGTGATGAATTTTCTCGCCGCGTCGCACGCAGCGCACCATAGAGAATTGCGCGCCAATGCGACTGTCGTTTATTCCGATGCGAGAATTCAATTAATGTTTACTGTTTTGCTTTGTTATTTTTTGTTCCGTTTTTAATTTACTTTTCTCTATGGTTATCCCGTCACTTCGGGTTTGCCGCTGACGCATCACGAGATAAGTTAGTGTTGGTTAGTATCTTCAGAGAAGTTACATTTATTAGGTACTTAAAAAAAACTACCGTGTCTGAGATACCTAGTTAGTCACTACGTCACTCACTACATCATAAATAGGCATCTATGTCATCGTTAGACATCTACGTCACACGTTTCGTGTATTGACCATGAGTGTAGTGTTGGAGTGTTAAGACGGTGGGATTCTATAATAAGTGGTATAATGAAATTAACCCTAGGAAACTTAGATTTTAAAAAATTCTTGTTCGAAGGTTTTTATAGATATAAAAAACTTAAAACTTGACCCATCATGAACTCCATACTAAGCAATGTTAAAACTTTACCATATTTAATTTTTGTTTTTGAGTTTTTTATTTCAGGCTATATGCAACCCTATTTATTTTTCTGAATAAAAAAAAACACATTGACTTACAAAAAAAAAAAAGTTTTTTTTTTTACATTACCAATTTTCCCCCCGTACAAAATACAATATTAAACAAGGAATATTTAGATTTCCAGTGGTTTAATTTTCAAATGATAAAACAATAAAAATAAAATATGTTTGTCCGCCCCACATAGTGTCGAGTTTAACACGTTGGGCAAACATGCATCAGGTCACGAATTCAATTCTCAATGAATTCAAAATGTAATATTAATTTACGTATAATTTATTTACTCATATAAATACACAAGATCGTACTGGCACTGAAGCGTAATACTGCTCATTTTACCTTCATATAAAAAACGATCAAGATTAATGCTGAACGTGGTATACACAGCGTCTTACATGCCATTAGATGCGGATTAAAGAAATGGCGGTGATCAATACATCGAGAATAACAGATAGCCACCAATTTCATTATACGTTGTTTTTTACGTTATGTTTATGATGAATGATCACTCTACAGAAAATAATTTAAATAAAAATCAAACCTAAAAGCTTATCCATTGCCCTTTGCGCTACACGAAATTTAATTGTCCGATTGGATAGTCAGTGTCAATGTCTCAAGCCCCATAAAGTCAGCACTGGAAGTATGCACATTTAAACTACTTGCCTTTTAAGGTTGTTATGGAATTGGACTCTTCAAATGTGGATACATTCCCCAAACGCTGCCCATCCCCAGCCTAATTCGGCGGTTTATTTCAGCTGTTTGGTTTGTCTCTATCCTAACTTAATCAGGTGGCCTAGATATACATAACTCCTTTACATTTTCAATAACTGTGCCGTTAATGACTATAGGCGTATTGACATTACTCATAATTTTGGTTTTGATTTTGTTTGGACGAAGCGCCTGCTGAACTCGAGACCTAGAGCTGCAAGGAGACCTGTAAGAAGACCACCAAGAAGATGGACAGATGATTATAAAAAGTAAACTGCAGGATCCAGATGGCAGCTCTAGGCCCAGGACAGAAAGCAGTGGAACCAATATGGGGGAGGCCTATGTTCCAGCAGTGGACGAACAATTGGCTGATGAACAAGAAGAAGAAGAAAAGCTTATCACGTCTCACGAAAAAAAATAAAATTTATCCAAAGCTTCATTTTCTTTTGTTATGAATATTTTTTTATTATACAACTGCCGGAATTTTTATAAAGGCCATTATATTTCTAAAGTGACATATTAATTCTGTTTGCAATTAACTTCCGCGTTTATAAAGCATTAATTTCAGGGCCATTAAAATTTAATTACCGATTTGCTGACTGCACCTCAAAACCGTTAAATTACCCTCGGTCCAACCCTGCACGTGTGGACACGACACGGCTTTGTTTTTTTAAAATACGACGATTTCAAAAATAAAAATTGGTGTAATTTAGTATGCCGTATTCTAATAAAAATGAAAAAATGCGGCAATGCATATTATAATTATTATTGTGAAAAAATATCTTGAAAATGGCTTTCAATTTTAATGTCTGATTAAAAATTGTACGTAGGTTGTAGGTACTCGTATGTTATCTCTTTATCCGGTTTTACTTATCGTCAACACCCGTAGGGCTTTTACATAATACTATTTTTTTAATAAGGTAATACATTATGTAGGTACTTTAAAACAAACATTGAGAGATTATAAAACCGCCGACATAAATATTATAACATTATGTTATACGTTTTTAAATAAAGTATAAATAAGTAATGAGGGCCGTCAGGCCCTCATCCATCAGCTCCGCCGAATACATCCGGTAGGATGGTTATCGACGGTCTGCCAGGACGGCGGTATCCTTTTTTCCTCTTTACTTATCGATTTGCGTTTAAGTATTCAGAATTTCCCAACACATACACCCACACTGTCCACACACATACCATATACCACAACACAGCATACACATGACATAATATAACTTCTTGTATACTATTGTTTGCTCACTTCTGCATTTTAAAATTAAATAATAAAAATCAAAGAAATTTTCTTGTACATTGTGTTGTCCACGTAATTGGTGTTATGTTGTATATAATATAACCCTCAAATTGAAAATTCTTTGTGTTCATTGTACCAAAACAAAGCACTGATGTGCACAACATTAAAATATATAAATAATAACATGAATAAATATAAATACAAGGTAAATACTAGGTGTAAAAAAAATATTATAGAGTTTTTTAAAAAGTATTTAAGTTTTATAAAAACAAATGTATAAATTTATTTACTACTTATAATAAATCATGAGTAGAATAGCCGACGTAATTTCAATAACGTACGTAAGTACTACAACTACGAAGATGCAGGTACTGTACTAAAACATATTTTATTTCCCCACCAAAAAATCATTTTTTTTCTTCCTTTTGTTATTGTAAAACTTTATAACTATTTAAAACCCAATTTAAAGAACGAAAACTCCTCACGATTTTGTTCAAGTTTAATTATAAGGATATTACTTACTCCAAATTACTTTGAATAAATTATTATGAGTATACTAGACGATGCGCCCGAACAGAATATAAATTTTAATTATTAATTCTTCTCACGTATTGTTTTGATTTCGTTATTTCCTTCTCCAGTATTTTAATTTTCCGGCATTCTGCGCTTTTGGAAAGATCGTAAATGTTGAAGTTTTATTTATTTATTTCCCTGACAATATAAATAAATAATAATTCCTTGTTTTACCTCATTATGTTAACAGCTTAATAACGCTGTATTGATTAAACACGCCGGGGTTTTTAATATTCAAATGGATTGTTTTGCGCAACTTTCGCTTTGAAATTTGTCCGTTAAAATGGATATTGATTAAAAACAAGGGGGTCTGTTATTGTGAATATCGTGGTTTTGAAAGCAGTGGGTAATTTATTGAAATGGTACATTGGGTATGATAAAATTATTTTGTTAATTAAGTCAAATATTATATCAGTTACACAGTATACCAATTTGTACAATATACTGATATTACGATCAGAGATCAATTAAAAAAATATATATCATCACATTATCATGGTGACCAAAAAAAAATTGCAAATAGTAAATTTCAGTTAATGTGGGCAATTGTTGAAATAAGTGAACTTTTCTAGATGTTCCAACTCAGGCAACCAATTATTTATAATAATCACATTAATGAGAACCTTCATTTTTAATGACTGTAGTAGCATTTTATTGTTGTCGAATCTAGACCATTTAATTAAATATAACCGTGAATACAAAAACAAAGCATATTAAGAATTATTTGTGAAACATAAGCAGATATGCGAAACGTGAAGCATATGCTTAATAAATTAAAATTAATGTCATGTAAGCAAAACGAATATTATATAATACAATGTTCTATTTGTATGTAACAAAACATTGTACACCAACAAAAAATCAGAATTTTTCTTAAAGAAAATTGAAGAAAATCAGATGTCAACCCACTGCGAACCCATAAACAAGAAAATTAAAGAAAAAATCAGACTGATATCCATCATAGAAGGCAAGGTGTGTCCCAGAATTCGGGTCCCTATATAAGGCAGTTAGAGAAAATCATGAAAAGGAAAAGAATTAAAAACCAAGAATGAAAAATAAAAAAAAAAAAAAAAAAAAAAAGTATAAAGTTAATTTACGAAAAAAGTGATGAAAGATGAGTGTTATTATTTGTAATTATGAAATAATAGAATATAAATCGATTAATATTAATTACCTATAAATTTGTATGGAATGATCGTCTATTTAACGAAAAAAAAATATACTTAAATATAATAAAAATTACCATAAAATTATAAACCCACTTTTATATTTGTTAATGTTATAAGAAATTAAAAAAAGAAGTTAACAAGATAAATCATAAGCGCGTGTCACTCTATACTAAATACGTAAAAAACTAAATATGATTTTTTAATCAAACCTAGGTAGCCATAACAATGTAATAAAATTAAATCTATACAAATATGGAATAAAACACTAAACACAAATTCAATAAATGAAATAAATAATACGATTAAAACATACAAAAGAATACAACTCCAAATTAACCCTTTAATTGGCTCGTAAGTCAACGGCGTATAACTAATGTCCGGGAATACACCCTCCCAAACGTACAAATATTCATAAAATTGATTCGTAAATCAAAATAAAAACTACAATGTTATACACATGGTCGTAACGGTGACACCCAACTTCATAATTCCAAAAACCATGAAACCGTATTTCTCGAAACAGCTCAATCATCTTCTACCAACAATAGAAGAACAACGCAACTCCTCATGGCCCTCCAGGCACAGGGAGATTCTAAAAGGTCAATCCACACACCTCAAAACCTTGACGCACGACCTAACAAAGACTGAAATCTAATGTAAATCATAAAACAAAAAAAGATAATTAATAGTGTATCCTCAGAACAAAAATACAAGCAAACAAATACTTGTAGACCAAAAACAAGTATTACCCTACTTACCTACACAATAAAGGAAGATCGCAACAAAAAAATGCTTAACAATATACTCAATAGAGAGTCACTAAAGAGAAGGAATACTTAAAAACTTCAAAATCTGCGAAAAAAAAAAAACACACGCAAGAGATGTATCAGAACATCATAGATATATACAGAGTTGTCTAGAAAACAATGTCATACAAGGATTCAGAAGACAGCGAATGGGGAATGTGTAATAACGGACATAGTGGCCACATAACCCCAGCCAATGACATGTCATAAGCCCTTGTAAACGCCTAGAGTACCACCACAATCTAATTCCAGAGTCTTTGCTGTCACTTTGAGATATCAAAATATCAAATATTTATTTATGGTAACTGTTTGCTACGTACAAAGTGTTGATTTACATTAGGCGTTGTTTAATATGCCTAGTTTAGCATAATTTCTTTCTTCCCAAACCAACCAAATAACAAGAAGCAGCAAGTAATTAACCAAACAACGACAATACTAAGAATGAAAAAGACCACTTTCAAAACACTAAGCAACCGCCACGATGTTTACAAACTACACACAATGTCTGCTTAAGATTAGGAAAGGGAGGTTAAACACAGATGAGAATACAAATTATTTAATAGAGGAGAAGAGAAAGAACGTAGAACTGATTATCCAGGCAATTTCAAATATTCATTCTAAAATGCATTAGAAATAGGGAGATATGAAAATCCATACGAGTACTCAGCCGCATGCCACACTGACAAAAGGATTCTATACGAGTAAAAACAAAGAACTGCGTTGCGAATACACTAAAAGTTTAAGACACTTCATCATACAATCATACACAAAATCTATGCACCCAGACACGATAAGTAAAAAAAAAACACGAAACGAAGACGGACAAGGGACACAGATCTCAGCCTCTCACCACGACACCGCGACTGTTAAATAGGCTCCTTGGGGACTCTGCTGGAGCATTAATTCGCTATTTTAAGCATGACTTTAAATTTTATTCTATTTGCAAAACAGTAAGCAACTATAGCAGGTGCCAAAGTTACAAAATCAACAGCCGCCGATACCCAAACGTAATACCCCCAGTGTCTTCCGATAACAAAATTCTCCAATTATAATATTTATACTAACATGTAAATAACTAAAAAATAAAAAAATTGAAGAAGTAAAAGAAAGAACTATGTGGAAGTATCAGAGTGTATATGATTCACTTGCTCGAAAAGGAAAAACACGGGAGGTATGAATCTTCCTATAAAATATATACTCTGTGCTTTGATCAGGAATAAATACCTAACGCCATAGATTAGATCTTCCGACGCAAGTGAATGCTTGGTATTCATCACGCGTGAAAAAAACAAAAATCCGTCACAATCTCTAATATTTTATCAGGTTTTACACGGACTGGGAATTGACGGAAAGCAGCCGCAAGTGATATCCAATCCCCTGTTTACCTTAGGAACTTATGTAGAATAGAATGGATGAAACATTAAAAAAATAACTGTCACGTAACTGCCACAAATGGGCAACCTATGCCACCAGTGGTATACATCCCATACGGTGATATGTCGTATGTATCAAAACCCTATACGGGTGTGTCTGCGAATCGTACGTTAGGTTGAAAACACAATAAAGTAAAAATAATATGTACCAGAAAAAAACAACATTAGTATTTCGGAGCAAAAAAAAGTAATAAAAACGAAATCGATCATTAATCCTCTGAGGACAATCAAAAGATCTGAAATAAAAAAACTCACGTTATTATTTATTTTATTGTGAAAATCACAGAAAATAAATATTATACGTAGGTGCACTAGGCCATGTCCGCTCAAGTACCGATGCAAGAAGAACTATAACAAAGTGAGCCTGCTACTATTAATATAGATGCGGTCCGGCGGAAATACATCATACGATCAAATATACACCTGAATGTCATATATTTTCAGAGGCGAGATCGGTAATTAAAAAATCAAACTAGTGCCATATATATCTCTGAGTGCAAAATTTTACACACACAACAAAAAAAAATTAAGTTTATTATCAAACGCTAGAAAATCTAATCGCAAAACTATGGCTGACCCATAACTGTGTTAACTGTGCAAAATGAAATGACCTTCACACAAAAACGAGTCAAATTCAAAACCACAGTGTCGCTCGAACCCTAGGAAACAGAATAAAATTCATCCAGCCATTCAAACTGACAGAATCCGACCTGATAAAACAGAATCACTGTTGACAACGATTTCATTGCGTGAAGCGTACAGTTTGTCAATATGACATGATATTTTTTTTAGGACCTTGGAGCAGGACGAAAAAATTTTAAAATCGATTTTGGACCAAACTCTAGTTAGCCCAGAAACCTACAATAATAAGAGATCACAAAGACTGCAGAAAAGCTCATGCTAAAGAAATATACGTTAATAATTTTGAGACACATACACACAAAATAAATAAGAGAATTATTATGAATATTAAATAAAAATATTATATATGTATTGAATACAAAACAATCCTTAATGTTAAAATTATTTGATATAACTTAATTAAAATTAAATAAAAATACTGTACACTACCACTATATCAAAATGACTACATAAAAAACACAAGGGAAATCCACCCCTACAAACACTAAAAAATAACAAACAACTCCACAATGTAAACAATTTATATTATCATAAATTTAAAACTTCATTACACCCGACTTATTATTCAGGAACTAGACATTTAGCACGATATATCAAAAGTCATAAAATGTTGCATCATCCTTAAAATCACTGCCAAAGTCACATAACCAAACACCTTACAACAAAAAATCAATAATAATCAAACAAAAAACCCAACAGACTTGATATGTGACTAATTTGAAAAAACCCAGAGATGTATGAACATAAAACAATAAATAGAAAACCGAATATTTCAAAAAAATACTACAAATCTAATACATTATACAAAAACCAACAAGACAATAAGGATAGTTCCCTCAGATAAGATTTCTATGTCAGTTCAAAACAAACCATTAGTAAAAAGCGTAAACCAAACCACCATAATACAGTTTTCTATATATTAAAAGAATTAAGCAGCTTAATCAAATCAAAGATTGAAGCTAAAAAAAAAGCTAACCTGAATAGAATTACATACAGCCAATGTATCACGAAAATTAACGTAATTCTCGCGATATACACGAATATAATATGTAAATACAATTCCCCAATAAAAAATAGGGCCAGTAAAAAAATATAGTCAACATTCCAAAAAACATAAATAAATCACGCCTATAATCATAAAGGAGAATTCAAGAGAGAACAGAAGCACTATGGCCTACACCTCCACTCAACATACATATATATATTTAAACCACTCACGATATATACCCAAAATACAAGTATATAATTTGACCTTGAATAAATAATCAATGGTGATAATATTAAAAATACATAAAAACATGGTAATAGAAAGAAACCAAAAATATCAGTTGATTATCGATCTCAAGAAACAACTATAGATATAACTGTAGACTGCTATTGAAAAAAAAAAACCGAAAAACTAACAATTACACACTTTTTCCCAAGGGGATGAATAACAGGATAGAACCGCCCTCACCACTGACTGACCAAGTGCTCAACTTTTGCTTCACGAACATCCATGAATAAATAATGATCAAGTACGCACGGTGGATGCCAAAAATAACCACAAAAACATTTATAATGTCACTTTCCAAGAAATATTGTTGTACTTGATTATGAGCATATCTTTTATCGGCCTTAAACATCATCACCCATGAACACATGACAAAGAATAATTTTTAGACGTTCTATCAACATTCGTCCTCATACATCCAGTAAATTAATAATTATAGGTACTAAAAACCAACTATGTAAAACTTTACTTCCTTGGAAAATATACAGATAGAGTCTGTACATTGCAATCTTTATAAAACTAATAATAAAGGAATTTTTAAAAAGCAAAACAATAGTTGTAAATATTAATAACAAATTTACACAATTTTCCTTCATGTCTATGGGCCGTATGACCTCTAAAATCATATATTTAAAGAATTCTCATCCTAAAAATTGTCCCAGATACCAAAGTAAAACAACACATGACTTGGCGGGACAACCGAACAAAATTGCCTGAAATTCTTCACTTCATTCAGCTCAGATTGACGACGCACAAAAAAAATGTGTACCCCCTGATATCACGACGATTAACAGATTTCATAACCAGCTAAATTATAATCAACTTCTGCATGAAACTAAACTACTAAATATACCACAAGCAGCGAATATCAAAGATCGACCGCAATTATATTATTATACTTTACCCTAGAAACCAACACCATCAAGAATGCGACCAATGACAGCAAACGCCACTAATCAACCGTACCCCACGTATACACGACCACCGTGGCTTAACAAATATGCAGACAAACCTAACCGAATCGGCCATCAAAACCAACGCTCGATCATGGCTGGCGGCCAACGCTTCTCATAGAAAAACCCTGCTTATTAATAAGTCCGATAGAAAATTGGTGACAAAATCCAACAAGATTTAACAAAAAAAAGAAATAAAGAGACAATATGTGAAAATTTCGGAATTGACTCTGCAGCATTAAACATAAAAAAATTAAAATTAAAATTATTCAAATAAATCATTTAATCAACACACATCATAATGTATTGAATTACCATACCTTATAAAAATGAAACAAAAAAAACATTATGAAAACAAAACCAAATTATGACTCAACGCTATAGCAACAATCAGAACACCAAAATATCATATATGACTAAATCCACGGCAAACAAATAAAATCAAAATCGATAATAAAAATTAGAATGTGATGAATTGCGCGCGCCAACTTCGTCGAGTCAAAAAACCCCGCCAGGAACTGTCGCAAGTTCCCCTGGCGAAACGTAAAATAACACCGGAAAAATTGATCTGTCCGAAACCAATCCAGGCCGGCCGAGTTGTGACGTCACTCTGACGTCAAAAAAACACTAGTTGACCGTGCACACGTACAAATTTCCTCAAATTTGTGAATTTCACCAAGCAGACAGCAGACCGTTCCGGTAATACAGCGCACTGACGTATCAGAATCAAGTAACTATGAACCACCCCTGAAAAATGAAAATTAAATTATATTTTTAAAGATACAGTGTAAAAACCAAATTTTAAATTAGGTCGGTAAATATACAAAAGCATCAGGTATCCGGCGCCCTGATGTCCTGCTGTTGACGATCCTCGTCATAATGCGCGTCAGACTGTGGGACTTGGACGACTAACCTGGGAGGATGAGTGGGAACATGCTTCCGATCGCTTGGCTTGGAGGAATTTGAGGAATCCAATGCCACCACCATAGGGGTATACCACGGGGCGCAGCGTCCCGTTTGCCAATAATTTACTCTGTTGATTTCTTACAGAATTCAAACCGCCGCCCACTGACGCCCAAGTCATAAACACCTAAATACTTCTGGACAACTATAATTCAAACTACCAGGACACAGCTAGAATGGTCCCTGGGTCCATCTAAACAAAAATTATATCTTTTGACTAATTTTATATCCCACAGTTTTACTGTATTCCTCCTGAATTAGATTATAATAAGTATCATAATGAATCACCTAAAATACTTCTAAAAAAAAAAAAAAAAAAAACAATCATTTAGAAGATCAAGCAATATTTGGGCCTCAGAACATCAATGTAATTGCAGCTGATGAATGGTCATAACCCGCTACCCAATGCTTAGATATATCATAGTCACATTCAAAAACTTCTTTTTTCACTGTATGAATGGCACAAAATTTCGTAACCTATAATGCTAAACCAGGGCATTCTGCTAAATGAAATTTTTTAGGCTGACCGTGAGTGAAAGAATAAAATGGGGCGAAATACGGGCACAAAAAATTTAAAAAACACTGAATCAAACCCTGTAATACTAAGGTAAGCAATCATGACGACGCCAAGTTATACAAGTGTAAAACCAAGCCACATAGAATTCGAAGCACCATCACGGACAAAAAACCACATCCGATATAAAGAATTTAATATTTTGTATTAACATTTATTTTAACCTAACAACACTATACATCAAAACCTCACTATCCAACATTTCTCCCCAATAAGTCAAAACCTTTAGGTTTATATGACATAAAAAAACCAGAATTTACCAACTCTTAATCACAAAAGATAAAATAGCATGATAAAAAGTGTTATAGTTATATTTAATAAATTTCTAATTAATATCAACTGCTAAAAACCTTTTAGATAAAATTACATAGACAAGTTTAACGCAACCCCAAACAGCTATGTCTACCAATAATAGAACAGTGCATACCAAAAACAAACCAAATCTAACATGCAAACACTTATCAGACGAAGAACATCATCATTCACCAAAACCGTCCTCTTAAAGGAAAGTTTCCTCTTCACTTCAACTCAGAAATCCGAACATTATATGTATTTGATCAAAATCGTTCTAAACCTGCCGATAACCTTCATCTGATATCAATGTGCTAGCAGATTATCCGACTCTTTTTAAGGCCAGAATGATATTCAATAAGCCCTGAGAAAGAAAAAAAAAGAGACTGAGAGACTGTATGAATATTCACTAAATAGAGATAATCCCGATAAGCCTGAATCGCAGTCGAATGTACCGAGAACATAAAAATCCTTATTTATACATGACCTGTAATCTAAGCATAATTTACTTTATAATATTTAAGAATCAGAATGTATGCGAATACTACAATTTCTTTTATATCAGTTATAAGAATTAAAAAAAACATAATGAAGAATATCAGCCTCTCCAAAACCAAATTTTTACAGTCCAAAAATAAACTACCAAACTTGAACACTGGTATTACTGAGAACTTTCTAAAATTCATCGTAGAGAAACCTATAAAACATAAAATAAAATCATAAAATGATACAAAGAAATTTGAGAAATTTTACTATTTATAAAAAAAAATCCATTTAGTAAATCAGTTTTTAGCGGTATGACTATTATCCCGTTTATCCCCAGCACATTCAGAAACACATTGTTTAAAATATAAAAACAATGTACATTACCAGAACATAATATTGGAAAAGGAAACAAACACAATTAGAATAGATTAATTATTTAATCGACGGCCAATACATCCGCCTATTAGCGCGCGCAGATGTAATTCCCACACGCGGAGTCAAATAAGGTTAAATATAACACCAGTATTCTTCCCGGGCGGCGCATCCCCACCTCCCGGGCAGATTTAACTAGGGTCCACTGGACTAATGGTCCTCACTGATGAATTAATGCTCGTAAGAGCGTGGTTTATTCTGCGGAATTGAAACACCAACGAATCGCCATCTACCTTATTCCGCCATTTGCTGACTCCAACCATCCAGTGAAATGACACGATATCTATGCTGTCATTAAATTGCGTGGTGTATATACTGAAGTCTTTAAGAGACTTCAAAATTTGGTCGTATGACTAGACAAGCTATCTAAAATTTTAGAAACGAATATTGATTTCCAGCAGAATGTGATTATCATTTTTTGAAGAAAAAAAATTGAATAAGAAATTTGATATTTCATAACAATGCAGCATTATAAACTAAACTACGTCGCTTTTCTACTGTTACTACTTTAACTAATATTTGTATATCGTGCGGAAAGTACACAAAAAACAAAGCACAAAATCTGTTTAGAGTAATCAAATACCAACACACAAAAAACTATGTGAACGATTAGTTATTTATACAAATCAAAATACATTATTAAGATAATGTAATAACGTATGAGATTCTACTCCTCTCATTGGAAATATTTACCAAGCCAACCATAAAACAAAAATAAACCGAACCAAAATTTAAATAGTAATGCATGACCATTCCAAGAAACCGCGTATATCACTAACAGACAACCTTTTAATTAATTCATTACAAAAGAACTTTAAAAAACGAGTAATTTATTCTAGTTCGATATGTATTCAGCTCACAAATCACATACTAAATGTTGAACCAACAATATTTCTTCTACCTAAAGATCAGATATCGATAAACATAATATAGAATATGACGTTTACACAGTAACGGCGCAACCTAACGAATATCCGATATAAAACTATCAAGCACAATAAAAAGGCTGATAATCTTCATAAGATATCATCTAAATACTCAACATAGATACATAAGTAAGCAATATGCCGCAATGTTTGTATCCTAATCAAAAAACAATGATATCTGCGTCAATATAAAGTTGAGATAAAAATCATAGCAAGTCCCCATTGCACAGATGAAAAACACCCTATACCTAAAATGCAGAATTGACTTATAAGGAAAAAAGTAAATCCATTTTCTTTTCACACCTAATGATACTGATGACAAGAATGCAATTGAGCAGATTAAAATAAATCAAAGAAATAAATGAAGGATAAAACGTATAAGAAAAATATACATTTTTAAAACTGTAGATGTATATCAATAAAATAAAATTGTCTAGAATAAATGTTGAATCAACCGATGATAATTCATTAGTATTATTTCGACACACTCACTCCCTTTCTCTCCAAATTAAAAGAATCAAAAACAGATACACACGACCCCTCTATAAGCACATACACACACTTTTTACTACTTGTCACTTATTTTGTGTTTTAACACAAAAATTATATAACGGTCATGTTTTGTAAGCCTGGGTGATTTCTACGTTCTTTTGATTAGTTACTCCTGTATGAGCCACCTGGCTTTTCATTGTGCTTTAAAACGTAATCGTATACTTGACTTTTTCCGCACTGGATTGCTTTAAAATTAATGTATTGCTGAATGAGTTTCCAAAATAAACAATAAAATAAACACTATAAATAAAACAATAAATTTCAATTATAACTCCCATGAGACAAAATCAGTAAACCCCCCCCCCCCACAATCGATACTCTTCGCTTAGTGCAGTCGTTAGTGACATTTTACTTAAAATGCAATTGTAGTATGCTTAGATTTTAGCTGTATCAGAGTACTACCTAAACTTATGTAATAATATTATGGACTAGCGATTAATAAGAGGAATATAATACCTCATTTTAAACAGTTTCTCAATAATTATCATTCGAGAAAAAATTAAGGTAATTTATAGGCGGTGTAAAATCGAAGTTGATAATAAAATCTTTTGATTATGAATTCATCCTGTGATTTAGGCTTGGTTACTATTGTAGTGAATTAAATTTCTCTCGCGCGTCGCACGAGCGCAACCAGTGTAGGAATTGCGCGCCAATGTGTAGCTGTCGTTTACCTCTCGATGCGAGAATTCATATTACACAATACCTGTTTTGCTTTATTTTGTTTTGTTCGTTTTTAATATAAATTACTTTTTCTCATATGGTCTATCCCGTCACTTCACGGGTATTGCCGCTGATGCACTCACGAGATAAGTAAGGGGTTACAATTTGAACATTCAACAGAGACGATTAATCATGGAAGGGATATGGATATCCAAAAGATCAGTCTTACCGGGCTTATGACCTGTCATTGCTGGTTAAGTGGCCACTTGATAGTATTACAACATTCCCCATCTCCACCTAGTATTTGATATCCATATCTGCCAATTACAGGTAACAATGGCGCGACGCTTCCAATGTCGAAACAACTCTGTCAACCATTGAGGAAAAATTAACTAAGCATTTTAGCAAGAAACCTTTATGATTGCAACCTGAGCATTTTCCCGAATTATATCACCTATAGGAAACGCAATGAAGATGAATCTTCATTTTTTGTTATGCTTATAACTTTTTACCGCTATTTTTTTATCTTTTTTAAACAACATTTTGAGTGTTCCAAATACTTGTAGACAAAAACTGGATTAACACCCATTATCGGGCCTAATAATTACTAAATTAGTATCTTCGTATCTTCACTAGAAGTTAATTTATTAGGTACACAAAAAACTACCGCTGTATGCCGATGCCTAAGTTAGTAAAACCTACGTCACTCACTAATGGTCATAAATAGGCCATCTAATTTCATCTTACCCACATTCTAACATTTTCACACGCTTCGTGTATTTGAAATACTTCGAGTAGGAAAGTGTTGGAGTGTTAAGACGTGTGGATTCGATAATAAGTGGTATAATGAAATTAACCCTAGGAAGCATAGATTTTTTTAAATTCTTGTAGAAGTTTTTATAGATATAAAAACATAAAACTGACCCAGCATGAAATCCATACTAAGCAATGTTAAAAACTGTTACATATTTAATTTTTGTTTTTGAGTTTTATTTAGAGTCTTAATAATGAGACGAGAGAATTACTCTTTTTTTTTTAAGTCCGCCGCATCTTCACGACTCTAGTTATACATTATTAGGCTATATGCAACTATATTTATTTTTCTGAATAAAAAAAACACATTTGACTACTACAAAAAAAAAGTTTTTTTTTTTTTACATTACCATTTTTCCCCCGTACAAAATACAATATTAAACAAGGAATTTTAGATTTCCAGTGGTTTAATTTTCAAATGATAAAACAAATAAAAATTAAATTATGTTTGTCCGCCACATAGTGTCGAGTTTAACACGTTGGGTAACCATGCATCAGGTCACGATTCAAGAAGCGTAATACTGCTCATTTTACCTTCATATAAAAAAACGATCAAGATTAATGCTGAACGTGGTATACACAGCGTCTTACATGCCATTAGATGCGGATTAAAGAAATGGCGGTGATCAATACATCGAGAATAACAGATAGCACCAATTTCATTATACGTTGTTTTACGTTATGTTTATGATGATGATCACTCTACAGAATAATTTAAATAAAATCACCCTAAAAGCTTATCCATTGCCCTTTGCGCTACACGAAATTTATTGTCCGATTGGATAGTCAGTGTCAATGTCTCAGCCCCATAAGTCAGCACTGGAAGTATGCACATGTTAAATACCTGCCTTTTAAGGTTGTTAGGAATTGGACTCTTCATAATGTGGGATACATTCCCCAAACGCTGCCCATCCCAGCCTAATTCGGGCGGTTTATTTCAGCTGTTTGGTTGTCTCTTCCTAACTTAATCAGGTGGCCTAGATATACATACTCCTTTACATTTTCAATAACTGTGCCGTTAATGACTATAGGCGTATTGACATTACTCATAATTTTGGTTTTGATTTTGTTTGGACGAAGCGCCTGCTGAACTCGAGACCTAGAGCTGCAAGGAGACCTGTAGGAAGACCACCAAGAAGATGGACAGATGATATAAAAAGTACTGCAGGATCCAGATGGCAGCTCGAGGCCCAGGAAAGAAAGCAGTGGACCAATATGGGGGAGGCCTATGTCCAGCAGTGGACGAACAATGGCTGATGAACAAGAAGAAGAAGAAAAGCTTATCACGTCTCACGAAAAAAAAATTTATCCAAAGCTTCATTTTCTTTGTTATGAATATTTTTTTATTACAACTGCGGACATTTTATAAAGGCCATTATATTTCTAAAGTGACATATTAATTCTGTTTGCAATTAACTTCCGCGTTATAAAGCATTTATTTCAGGGCCATTAAAATTTAATTACCGATTTGCCGACTGCACCTCAAAACCGTTAAATTACCCTCGTGCCAACCCTGCACGTGTGGACACGACACGGCTTTGTTTTTTAAAATACGACGATTTCAAAAATATATTTGGTGTAATTTAGTATGCCGGTATTCTAATAAAAATGAAAAAATGCGGCATGCATATTATATTATTATTGTGAAAAAATATCTTGAAAATGGCTTTCAATTTTAATGTCTGATTAAAAATTGTACGTAGGTTGTAGGTACTCGTATGTTATCTCTTTATCCGGTTTTATTTATCGTCAACGCCCGTAGGGCTTTTACATAATACTATTTTTTTAATAAGGTAATACATTATGTAGGTACTTAAAAACAGATATTGAGAGATTATAAAACCGCCGACATAAATATTATAACATTATGTTATACGTTTAAATAAGTATAAATAAGTATGAGGGCCGTCAGGCCCGCATCCATCAGCTCCGCCGAATACATCCGTAGGATGGTTATCGACGGTCTGCCAGGACGGCGGTATCCTTTTTCTCTTTACTTATCGTTTCTTGCGTTTAAATATTCAGATTTCCCAACACATACACCACACTCCACACACATACCATATACCACAACACAACATACACATGACATAATATAACTTCTTTGTATACTATTGTTTGCTCACTTCTCGTCATTCTAAAAATCAAAGAAATTTTTCTTGTACATTGTGTTGTCCACGTAATTGGTGTTATGTTGTATATAATATTACCTCAAATTGAAAATTCTTGGTTCATTGTACCAAACAAAGCACTGTGTGCACAACATTAAAATATAAATAAATAAATGAATAAATCAATAAAATACAGGAAATACTAGGCGTAAAAAAAAATATAGTGTTTTAAAAAAAGTATGTAAGTTATATAAAAGCACGTGTATAATTTATTTACATACGTATATAAATCAGATAGAATAGCCGACGTAATTTCAATTACGTACTTTAGCGCTACGAACTATGAAGATGCAGGTACTTACTAAACATATTTTATTTCCCATCAAAAATCATTTTTCTTCTTCAAATTGGTGTTATTGTACAAACTTATAAATTTTAAAACCCAATTTAAAGAACGAAAACTCCTCACGATTTTGTTCAAGTTAATTATAAGGATATTTACTTACTCCAAATTACTTTGAATAAATTATTACGAGTATATTAGCGATGCGCCCGAACAGAATATAAATTTAATTATTAATTCTTCTCACGTATTGTTTTGATTTCGTTATTTCCTTCTCCAGTTTAATTTTCCGGGCATTCTGCGCTTTGGAAAGATCGTAATGTTGAAGTTTATTTATTTATTTCCCTGACAATATAAATAAATAATAATTCCTTGTTTTCTCATTATGTTAACAGCTTAATAACGCTGTATTGATTAAACACGCCGGGGTTTTTAATATTTAAATTGGATTGTTTTGCGCAATTTTCGCTTTGAAATTTGTCGTTAAATGGATATTGTTAAAACAAGGGGCTGTTATGTGAATATCGTGGTTTGAAGCAGTTTATTTTATTTGAATGGCTACATTGGTAGATTATATTTTGTTAATTAAGTCAATATTATATCAGTTACACAGTAGTAATTTTACAATAAAATGAATTACGATCAGAATCAATTAAAAACATATATATTTAATAACACGATGTGTCAATCAAAATCAAATTTCATTTTAAAGAATAAGAAATTTCTAGATGTCATCGTGCAAAATTATGTATAAAACAATTATTGAACTAAATTTTAATTACTGTTAGTAGCATTTTATTTTGTCGAATCAAGAACATTTAAATAAATTAAACCGTGATACAAAACAAAGCATTAAGAATTATTTTGAAACAAAGCAGAATGCGAAAGTGAAGCTTAAATAAATTACAAAAATAATGTCATGTAAGCAACGAATAATAATAATACAATGCTAGTTTCAAACCCCAACAAAAAAATTTTAAAAAAATGGATAAATCATTGTCAACACGGACACAAAACATGAAATAACGAGTATAGAAGGAAAGGTGTGTCCCAGAATTCGGGGCAGTTAAGTTACATGAAATGGGAAAGAATATATACCAAGAAGAAAAAAAAAAAAATATAAAAATTGGTATGTTTCGAATATGTGTGATGAGGGTGTATTATTTATTGTATTTATGAATATGAATTTATTGAAAAAAATTTAGAGTACATTTATATTTGTATGAATGTATGCTATATTTCAAGTAATAAAAAAATATTTTTTGCGCAATTTAATTTTTTTTTTTAAAATTAAAAAAAAGTTAATCAACTCTGCCGCTGGCCTCCGTATGACTAAATGACGTAAAAACTAAATATGATTTTTATCAAACCTGGTTGCATTTGATGTTATAACTTTAATTACAAATATGGAATTAAACAAATACAAATAATACATGTAATAACATAATTTATTAAACATCACAAGTTTTACCTCCTTTTCCTTAAATGGCCGTATGCTACGAGTATTTGCAAAAAACGGGAAGACACATCCAAGTAATAACCCATTGGTGCTTTCATATTTTATTAGTGATATAATTGCGAAAAGAAAACAATTCGGAGAATCCAATACAAGGATACCGTCTGGCAGAAACTGCGCATTCATCTTCTACCAAATAATGACACGCAACTCTGGCCACTGGCACTGGGTGATTAAAGGTCGATCCACACATTATCCTGTACGCGACCGGATACAATGGACTTTCAATGTAAACAACTTTTGAACAACATTTTGAATGAATAAAATACTTGTAGACAAATTACTAGTAGTACCCTACTTTACACAATAAAGTAGATCGCCCAAAAAAAGCCAATTCTCAATAGACTATAGAGAAGGAATATTAAAAATATTGTAAACGCCTAGAAAAAAAATTCAACTCGCAGGACTTAGAGTAAAAGAAAGAACTGCTGTGCGATTCTCTTAAAGTTTAAGACACTTCTGCGCATACGAATTCAGTACAAAATCGTATGCGCAGTAGTTGGAAAAAAATAACAGAATCGAAGCGCTGAGGGATCGATCTCATCTCCACCCGCGACTGTTATAGAGTCCTTGGGGACTCTCTGGCAGTCACGCTATTTTATGCAGGACTTTAAATTTTTGCTGTTGCAAATGCATAAGCAAATTGCAGGGCCAAAGTAAAATCATGATGCCGCCACCCTTACGATCCCCCAGTGTCTCCATATCAAAATTCTCTTTTTTTTTTCTATCAATGTAAATAAATATAAATAAAAAAGTGATGAAGTAAAAGAAAGAACTATGGGAAGGTATCAGCAGTGTATTTTGATCACGTGATCGAAGAGGAAAATATCGGGAGGTAGGAAGTCTTCATATTATAATAGACGGTGCGTGATCAGATATGTCCGACGCAGTGATTAGATATGTCCGACGCAGTGATGCTTCGGTATTCACAGCGCGTGATAAAAACAAAAAATCCGTCTCTTTCTCTTAATATTTATCAGTTTTTCACGGACGGGTTTTGGTTGCACCAATCCCGCTGTTTTCTATAGGTACTTATGTGTGAATTGATTGGATGACAGTAAAAAATTCGTCACGGATGCCACAAGGCAACGCCAATGGTAACATCCCGTTACGGATATGTCGTGTGGATCAACCTTAAGGGGGGGGGGGAGTACGTTCAGGTGAAATCTAATAATGTAATAATATTATGTGTCCAGAAAAAACATGTTTTCGGAGCAGAAAATTGTATGTCATTCATTTCCTCTCAGAACAAAAGACTGAAATAAAAAACAACGTTTTTATTTTTTTTTTACATATTAATTTTTACGTAGGTACGCTAAGGTACGGTAAAGTAACTATAAAGGCCTGGTTTTTTAGAGGTGCGGTACGGTAATCTTACGATCATAATACTCTGATTGCATTTTTTTCAAGGAGTTCGGTATTTAAAATCTTACGGCCATAATATTCTGAGTGCAATTTTCACACGAAAACTAAAAAAATTAAGTTTTTTTTCAAACGCTATATATCGTCGGTATAGAACGCTAATAAATGACGTCACAAAAACGATGTCTAGACTAACCACGTGGCGCTCGTTTCCTAGGAAACAGAATAATTTTCAGCCAGCTTCAAATCGACAGAATCCGACCGTTAAAACGGTATCAACTGTTGGACAACGATTTCTTGCGTGAAGCGTACAAGTTGTCAATATGACTGATATTTTTTAGACCTTGGAGCAGGACGAAATTTTAATCGATTTTGTGAACAATCGTGTAGCCCTGTACCTACAATATTAAGCACAAAGACTGCAGAAAAGCTCATCTAAAGAAATATACGTGGAATAATTTTGGGACCACACAAAAAATTATTAGGAATATTATGTATAAATATTTAAATATATTTTTTGTATTGAATACAAAACAATCCTTAATGTTAAATTATTTGTATATAACTAATTAAAGTTAAATAAAAATACTTGGTACACTTCCAATTTTATTTATTTGACTAATAATTTAATCATGGAATTCCACCAAGTAATTTCAATAAAAAATATAAATCAAATCCTCAATGTTATATTTATATTTCTTATTTTAACTTCATTCACAGACTTTTATCAGGTTATGTAGGTTGAATCGTTTTATTTAGGCTTTTTTGGTGCATCTTCCTTAAAATATCTGCCATATCACATATCATTCCCGTATATCTAAAAATGCATTATTTATCAAATATAACCCTTCTGTACTTTTTGACGTTTGTGTAAAAAAACAAATGTTGAATTTTAACAATTATTAAAACCGAAGAATTTCAAAAAATTAATACAATAGAATACATTTTAAAAAACCAAATTGAAGTGATTAGGTAGGTCCCTAGATAAGTTTCTAGGTAAGTTCTATCTATCAATTTGTTAAAGCGTAACAAAACACATAATTCAGTTTTTTTTTTAATGTTTGTAGCAGATGTATAAAAAATATATGTTTGTAGCTAAATAAAATGATAACAGGTATTTATTAATTTACAGCAAAGATAAAGTAATTTAACGTTTCTCGAGATATACACGAATATAATTTGTATAGACTATTCACCAATATAATATTAAGGGCAGTAAAAAATATAGGAATATTGCATTAATACTTAATTAAATCACGCCGTTTCCATAAAGGAGAAGGCAGAGAGAACAGAACACTATGGCCTTCACCTCCTCTACATTCATATATATTTTTATCCACGCACGTGATTACCATATAATAATAGTTTATAATGTGACATGAATAATTCATGGTGATAATACCTATATAAATAAAATAAATACATGGTATGTATGAAAAAATTTTCAGTTGTTTTTCGATCTCTAGATAATCTATAGTTATATAGGTACTGCTTTTGATAAAAAAAAACCGAAATAACTAACTATTACACCACTTTCCCAAAGGGGTAGGTATACAGGATAGAACGCCTCACCACTCTGTCTTGGCTCACTTTGCTGCACGAACATCCATATTTATATAATGTCATGTACGCACGGCAAATATTACCACAAATCATTTTATGATCACTTTCAAGATTTTTGTTGTACTTGATTATGACATATCTTTTTCGGCCTTACTTCTTCACCCATGAACACTTGCATCATAGATTATTTTAGACGTTCTAACATCATTCGTTCTTTCATCAGTAATTTTATTATTTTTAGGTACTTTACAACTATGTAAAACTTTTCTTCTTGGAAAAATTTACTGTTGGTGTCTGTACATTGCAAGCTTTTTAACTAATATAAAGGTATTTTTAAAATGCATAACATTGTGTGTAATTTATTAACAAATATACACAATTTTCCTTCTGGGCATATTGGCCGTTTGTCTCTATTTCATATTTTTTAAAGAATATCATCCTTTATATGGTCCAGTACAAAGTTAAACATGACTGGCGTCAACCGAAAATATTGCCTGAATTTCTCTTCATTGCAGCTCAGATGACGACGCACTAAAATATTGAATGTACCCTCTGTTTCACGACGTTTAAAGATTTTATTTTTCTGTCTATTATATTCATCTTCTGATGATTCTTCATCTTCTAAATAAGCAACTAGCGCGATTTCAAGATCGTCCATTTTTTATGTTTACGTTTCCATAGAAACCATATCCAGCAAGAAATGCGACCGACAGATAACGCCACGCTCACCGTCAACCGTTAAAGACCACGGCTACAAATAGATGACAACCGGAACCAAGCGGCCATCATCCAACGCTCATAATGCTGCGGCCAACGCTTCTCTTAAAAAACACTGCTTTATAGTCGAGAGAGTATTTGTGAAATAATATCCAATCAAAGATTTAAAAAAAGAAATAAAGTGACAATAGTGAAATTTTCGGAAATTGTATATGATGCATGAAACATAAAAAATAATTAATATTAATATTATTCAAATAAATCAGTTATTCAAACACTCATCATTATGTTTGTTTACAATAAATTAGATAAAAACAAAAAAACTTTATTGAAAAACCAAATATGACCATCGCTTACAATAGAACCACCAAAATATCATTTATGAACTTATTCCACGGCTAAACAAAAACTAAACTCGATTTAAATTAGGAATGTGTTGAAGTGCGCGCGCAATCCGGCGATCAATTTTCCCGCCAGGAAATGTCGCATGTTCCCCTGGCGAAACGTAAATTACACAGGAAATTGTTCTGCCGTCCAATCCTGGCCGGCCGGTGTGACGTCACGCTGACGTCATAAACACTAGTGGTCCGTGCACAGAAAATGGAATTCAAATTTGAATTTTCACCTTGCAGACAGCAGACCGGTCGGTAATACAGCGCACTGACGTATCAGAAGAAAGGATCTATGAACACCCACTGAAAAAGGAAAATTAGATTTTATTTTTAAAGATACTGTAAAAACCTTTTTTTAATTAGGTAGGTAAATTTACAAAGCATCAGGTTCTCGGCGCCCTGGATGTCTGCTGTTGACGATCCGTCGGCATTTTGCGTCAGAGCTGTGGGACGTGGACCTAACCTGGGAGGATGTGTGGGAACATGCTTCCGATCGCTTGGCTTGGAGGAAGTTTGTGGAATCCATATGCTCCACATAGGGAGATACCACGGGGCGCAGCGTCCGTTGCCTTATTTCTGTGTTTCTTACAAAGTCAAACCGCCGCACACCTAATATTCTTCTGAGACATCTATTTTCAAAACTCAGGACTCAGCTAGATTGGGCCCTGGTCCATCTTAAAAAATTATATATTTACGTTATTTTTATCCACAGTTTTCTGTATTCCTCCGATTTTTTATGTATCATAATAGTATCACTAAAATACTTCTAAAAAACAATCATTTTGAAGATCAAGCTTTTTGGGCCTCAGGTACATAAAGTAATGCAGCTGATGATGGTCATAACCCCTACAAATGCTTAGATATCCATATTCACTTCAAAAACTTCTTTTTTCACTGTTGAGATGGCACAATATTTCGTAACCTATTTCGAAACCTGGGCATCTGCTAAATTTAATTTTTTTTTGCCTGTCCGTGGTGATAGAATAAAAGCGAATACGGGCTCAAAAAATTTAAAACCGATCGATCACTGGTTTTCTATGGTATAGAAATAATGACGTCATAGGTAGTAAAAAGGGTAATTCAAAGCCTCTGTGTTCGTGCACCATCACGGAAATAATACCACTTCGTGTTAAGTTTTTAATATTTTGGATTAACTTTTTTTACCTTAAAACACGTACAGCTATAAAAGACTTACCTTTCGCCACAAATATGGCAAATCATTTAGTTTTTGCATAATATCCTGAATTTACAACTCTTTAAAAAAATGATATAATAGCATGAAAAAATGTGTTATTGTTTATTTAATAAATTAACTAATTTATTTCTACTGCGAAAAACCTTTTTGATAAATTACTTAGACAAATTTTACGAACACAAAACTGCTGCTACTCATTAATAATCAGTGCTTAGCCAATAATACCTATGCGAAAATGGCATTCACTTTTCAGAAGAAGAAATCATCTTCTCCCTTACCGACTCTTAAAGGTTAAGTTCCTCTTCACTTCACTCAGAAATCCGTTCTTCTTGTATTTGATCAATTTCGTTCTAAACTGCCGTTTAACCTTCATCTGTTTGCTAGGGCGGCAGATTAGCCGTCTTTTTTTAAGGCGCAGATTGATATTCAAAATGCCTGAGATAGAAAAATAAGAGACTGAGAGACTGTATGAATATTCTCTAAATAGGTACTCTCCGTTTAGCTGAATCGAAGTCGAATGTTACGAGAACATAAATATCCTTATTTATTCATGACTGTAATCTTACGATAATTTTTTTATCAATATTTAGAATCAGAATGTATGCAATACTACTATTTCATTTATTTCAGTGAAGAATTAAAAAAAAATATGAAGAATTTCTGCCTATCAAATACCATATTTTTACAGTCCAAAATACTACCACTGAACACTGGATTACTGAGAACTTTCTAAAATTCATCGTAGAGAACCGTATATTACTAAAATAAATCATAAAAGTACAAGAAATTTGAGAAATTTATTAAGATTTTAGAAAAAAAATCCATTTAGTAACAGTTTTTAGGCGGTGATTTTATTCCCGTTTATCCCCAGTCATGCAGAAACATTGTTTTAAATATAAAAACAATGTAAATTATCACAACATAATATTGGAAAAAGGAAACAAACACAATTTGAATAGTTTTTTTAATCGACGGCCAAACAGCCGCCTTAGCGAGCAGAAGTGTGACATTCCAACACGCGAGCGAAATAAGGTTGAAATATTAACCTGATCTTCCCGGCGCGGCGTCACCCTCTCCGGGAAGATTTAATAGGGTCTCTGGGACTAATGGGTCCTAACTGATGAATTAATGGCGTCGTTAGTGCGTGGTTTTCTGCGGAATGTATCACCATCGATTCGCCATCTACTTTTCCGCCATTTGCTGCTCAACCTGCCAGTGAAATGACTCGTATCATGCTGACATTAAATTGCGTGGTTTATACTGAAGTCTTTTGACTTCAAATTTGTCAGAGACTAGACTAGCTATCTAAAATTTTAGAAAGAATATTGATTCGCTCAGATGTGTTAACATTTTTTGAAGAAAAAAGAATTGAATAAGATAATTTGAATTATTTCATACTATGCAGATTTTACTAAACTACGCGCTTTTCTACTTACTTTAACATAATATGGTTTGGTAGTACCAAAAAAAAAAGCACAAATTCTGTTTATGAATAAATTAACAACACTAAATTAAATTTGACTAGTATTTATCAATCAAATAAATTATTAAGAATTTGTATTAGTTGATTTTCTCCATTGGAAATATTCAAGCCAACCAGATACAAAATAACGTACATTTGTAATGCATGACATTCCAAAAAAGCGTATTTCACAACTGAACTAACCTGATTTATCAGTCATAGTAACTTTTTAAAAACGAGTAATTTATAGTTCGATATGTATTATATATCAAATCACATACTATTGTTGTAAATAAATTTTCTACCAATGTTCTGATTTCGATAAACTTAATAAGATTTGACGTATCACTGTATCGGAGCAACATAACGTTTGCAGATTGAATACTTCAAGCACTTAATAGGCTGATATTCTTCATAAGTATCACTTTAGTACTCAACATGAGATTAAGTACGCAATATGCCGCAATGTTGGATCCTATAAAAATACATGTTTTCTGCGTCAATATAACAGTTGAGATGAAAATTAAGAGCTTGGAAAATGGCTCAGATGAATAACTCACTTTACTTAAAATGCAAATGACTTAGAACGGAAAAAGGTAATCTTTTTCCTTTTCAAATATTGATAATGAATGAAGGAATTGGAGCAGATTAAAATAAAATAAATGAATTAATTGTTGGGATACGTATTTGAAATATATACTTTTTTAGATATGTATATGTGTTTTTTAATCTAATTTTGTTACAAAAAAACATTTATCTAGTATAAATTCATCAATATTTTGAAAAATACTAGTTATCATTAAGTTTTTTTTAAATTACAATATAGCGTAATGGCGAAGACGCTGGACACTCGATACGGAGGTTCCGAGTTCAATTTCCGCGACGACAACACAAAAATCAAAAAGTTATTTTCTGAAGCCTGGGTGTTTGTGACGTTATTCCCCTCTATAATTGAGCCTCCTGGCTTGTCAAGGTGTTTTAAAAAATAAAAATAAAATGTCTTTTTCGCACTAGGATTGCTATAAAATAAATGTGACGTAGTAAATCAGAAAGTATTAAAAACCAACGAAAATCCGTAACTACCATTATGTCATAAATAAATGCTGTACCTGCCCGAGAGCCAAATAGCCTTATCTTAAAAGTTGTTCAGGAGACGCACTTTAGCAATTTTAGGCCCTATTTTTCTATATCCCTACAACAACAATGAACCGGGTTGTGGTCTAGTGGTAGATTCGAGGACTCCGGATTAGAATCTCTAGGTTCGAATCCCACTCCAGCACAACTTGTTTCCTGCTTTCTGACACAGTTATTTCCGACCACTCAAATGTTTCTTTTTTATTAAAAAAAAAAAAGTTCATTTTATGTTTTAATAGTTCAAAATTAAAATTAGTTAGAGAAACACAGCAAACTGTGATGATATAATTAAGATGTAGCTTTTTTCCTCTCAGGCACAAACAAAAACAATATTAACATTTACAACCGTAAACTATGAAAAAATAATAAATAATATAATCACAGTTTGATCTATTTCTGCTACTCTCCCTTATCCGCACTCAATGGTGCATAGATCACTGCATTGGTACACCAAGTGCTATTAATCTTGATAATTTGTTACATGAAGGCAATATGATCAGTCTTACGCTTCAGCGCCAGTCCAAGATATCACATGTTATGAAACACTTGAATTTCATATACAGTTTGATCTACAGGCTACAATATGCAATATGCCATGCGGTTTAATCACGAATTTTGGTTTTGATTTTCACCGCATATCACTACCTTTTCTTTCCCCTGTACCTGTGCGCTTCACAATAAATTCAAACTGGGACCCAATTTTGAATAATGACGTGAAAATAGGTCACACCCACACCTAACAAGGTCGAACCACGAAACGTTCCTCTACCTGAAGTGTTTTCCCTTATCCTGTCAAAAATTACATAACGGAGTTGGATTATCAATACAAAACTTTACGTCAGTCCTTTACAATGAAGCACTTTCTTAAAATAATTTAAAACGTATTTTAAAAAAGAAGGGAATATTTTTTTTTTATAAAATACCCTGATGTTTTAATTTCAAACCTTTCAAATAGTAGGAAATAACTGTTCGAATAGGAAACAAGTTGTGGTGTAGTGGATTCAATTCTAGACATTCAAATTCGGAGTCCACGAGTAGACCACCAAGAAACCAGTGAATTTACATAATATTAAGGTCAATTTTATGGAAATAAATTTCATTTATTTGACTCAAAGCTTTCGAGAATATTGAGAAAAAAACAGTTTTTTTTTTTAATTTCTTCAAACTATTATTAAATATATCTTAATTTAAATTAATACTGTGTTTTAGTTAAACAAAAGCAAAAACTTAATTTTAATAAGGATTCGTACAATTTTACTTAATGTACGATACTTATGAAAGCTTAGAAAGGAGAATTTTTTTTTTTTTTTTCGAAGCACATATTCTAAAATCATCTTACACATTCGATTACAAATATGTTGTAGATTCACCAGTTTTCGGGTTGTACTACGAGTTTTGTTACTTCATGTATACCTAACTATGCATAGTAGTTACTCACAGACATATCTTAATGTTAGTAATAGACCTAAAGGTTTTTTTATGGCTAAGACGCTGGACTCACACAACAAAGGTTATTGATTCACACAACAAAGGACTCGATACTTAATAAGTTTTTTTTTAATTTAAAGCTTGAATTTTTTAAATACCATTTCCCTTTCTTGTGATATGGTATAATTATTGATTGAAATTCAATTTAACTTTACGGTTGACAACTCATTGTACCGGATTTTCGCAACTATTAGAATTTTAAGAAAAAAATAAAAATCAAAGATTTCGATATTTACATCAACTCGTATGCTGTGCATTGTACCATATTTGCATTATTGAAAATATTATGTTTACACTAACTTACATTCAATGAATAAGAATGAAAGAAATCTGATTGCAATTTTCCACAGGAAATTGGCGTAGAAAAATATTTCTAACAAAATTCCCTGAACTTATTTCCAAATTCCTAAATAACGACGCAAAAGAGTATTAAAACCACTAAAATTCCCCGATTTAATCAATTCCTATCGCAATCGAGGCAAATAATTCAATTCTAGGGCCAATATTAGATTCTATGGGAATTCAAGGGCCGACTGAATGAGGAAATTTAGTGTTATTTTGCTTTAAATAAGAGTTTTTTTAGTTACGTGGAAAATATATAAACCTTTAAAATACAATGTTTAAAGTCTAGTATTTCAATGGTGTAGCAAGTATTTAAAAAAAAATATTTGAAAAAAGAGAGCCTTAACCATGTTTGCCTATTTTACAAGACAACAGGTTTTCGGCGTCCTGGACGTCCACTGTTGACAATCCATCGGCAGTTGGCGTCAGGGCTACGGGACATGGATCTGACTTGGGAGGATGCGCGTGAACTGGCGGCCGATCGCTTGGTTTGAAGGCAGTTTGTGGAATCTATATGCTCCACATAGGGAGCGGATATGGTATGATGATGATGATGAAAAAAACATGATGATACAAAGAAATTACAGTAAGTCTGCATATTTTAGATATTTCGTGATGCCTTCTGACATTAAAATTTCTTTCACTTTTCCACGCATGCGGCTAACCTGGTTGGCCGTTGATAGAACCTTTCGGTACGATGTATTCGGCGGAGCTAAGGTTTGCAGTATTCGCGGAAAGAAGGCGAGTGTGATGTCCACACTCTCTACATAGGAGCGAACGTGGCGAAAGAATAAGACTGACAAATTCTCCCAAATTCAGTTGAAATAATATCTTCTTTTTTAATTTAAATAATAAAAACATTTAATTTATATTCAGGTACAACTGAAATTTCTCATTTTCGAACATCAAGACAGGTCTGATTGTCACCGCAGACTGAAATGACATCGATTCATATTCATGACGTGTTTTTTATGAAAATTTTATTTTCACTGAAGATCTATAAATATTTGTGTAGTAAAATTTCGTTATAAAATTTTCTATTTTCCAAGTTGAGCCCCAATAAAATACACGCAACACGAATACATTGACACGACGCCAGGGTGGCGATTACAAATGAGATTCTACAAAGCTATCTAAGTACTTTCTTCCTTTTTATTGTTATACGTACTAAATAAGTATGTAAATATCTGATACTACTATTACTACTTTCCCCTTTATGCACCTAGTGGTCTTTTACTATAATATTTCTGATAAATTACTTTTGATTTTTGTGTTTTCCGGAACCAGCTTTTACACTATTATACTACGAATGCCATTATTATTTTCGTATTAATTTACAAATGTTGTTATATGTTTCGCACGTATTTTTTCCTTCGGGTAGAAAAATAAGATAACTGAGAAAAATTCATTTGTAATCGCTACCCAGAAAGGATACGATTTTCGTATTTTATTCGTGAGAGAAAAGAAAAAAACTGCTGATATTGAACTATGCGAAATGGTATCATAAAAATATACAGTTTTATACCGTGCAAATTTTATATTTCGCTAGATTGTCAAAATTATATTTAAATTGCTACAGATATACGACCCAACCATTTTTTACACAATGAATCATAAATTTTTACATTGTTTTATTATTCTTTTATTTCCGTTTTTCATAAACACGGCATTAGAAACAAATCGGTTTGCAAAAAAAGGAATTCTGTAAAAATGCATCGCCATTTTCTTTTCAGATTTTTGAAGGAAATGAGAGTACCTACCTATGACCAAATGTAAGATTGTAGTTAATGGAGATAGCTTGAAACTGATTGAAAAATTTCTAGAGACATATGGCCGAGGATATTGAAAGGAGGGTAAGTGCCGGTAACAAGAGTTCATGGTGCCGTTAAGTCTATCGTAGCAAATAAGTGCTTATCGAAAGAAAATTGCTGACAATTGGTAAATATGGATATCAAATACAGGGCAGAATAGATAATTCTGTAATACATCAAGTGGCCACTTAACACAACCAATACTAGTTCATAAGTCATGTAAATGCCTTAATATCCTTATTCCCTTCCAAACTTCTCGTCTCTGTTGAGATGTCAATTTTTGTGATTTTCAAGAAAATATTTTTCAGGCAAGAATTGTTATGCTTCGCGAAAAAAAAAAATGTCTAAAATCTAAACAGTAGTTAATTATAGGTACAACGTTTACATAGATGTGTTACAATGTACTGAAGTACTTCTGAAAAAGTTTTTTATCTAAACGTTTTTTTTCAACACTTGAAAGCATACTCCACGACGTAATTTGCGGCCGCTTCCTATACAAACCTAGTCCTCGATTTTCTCCCTGAAATTTAACATTAGAGCAATGATTTTTTCATAAATAATCTAAAAAATAAGACGATGCAAACACGCATCTGGTCGATATCTATGGTGTGTGGAAAAATAATTGGTTTGATATTAAATTCCACGTAGAAAATTAAGGAAAACGTTTGTGTGGGAGAGCGTCCGTGTTATGCTTTTAAATACACTTTTACGCACACCTATTATCTCGGAGTACCTACATTTAGCCTCAAAACATAGTAACTTAAAACACTCTTGCTATACATAGTTGAAGTACGTACACATACACCCTTACTCAAAGCACTTAAGTTTACTTGTTACAGAGACAAAGTACATAATATAAGTACAGTATACTGTACATATATGCAAATAACACTCTCACCAATATTCTTAACTCTAAATCTCCATGTTAGCACATTTATAGGAGCTTAATTAGGGAGAAAGATTAATCCGTAAACCTACAGGATGTTGAAACTATATTTAATTATTATTTTTTAATCAGTGATGAACTAAAAAAAATATAAACAACTTACCAAATATGGCTTTTTAAATATAAAATGGTGCATGAGAAGATGTATGAATTTGGAAGTAAAAGTGACTTGGGACGGGTATTGCGTTATATCCTCTCTGCCTACCCTTTTGGAGAAATGGTGGGATTGTTATTTAGTTATATAATGGTAAATAAGTACGCCAATACAATTTTATTGCTAAACCCCCTTAAATGGTTTCGTTGGTAAATTGAGTTAAATATGGAGTTCTATGGATATTTTTGTGGGCTATATACATTGATTTATAAATACACTTAGATTTGAACTGAACCCAAAAAATTCATGATATTTCGACTCCGCCACAACCTCCAACTCCGCCAGACGCTTATTCAGTATTTCTTTAACCGCCGGCCGAGTCGGGCGTTCAGAAAACATTCCGAAATGCCTTCTTGTGTAATGAAACCGTGTAAAAACCGTACGGATAAAATTAACAACGAAGATGGTGTAACTTTGCACATGTAAGTGTTTATTTATATTTGTTTACATAGCCTAAAATAATTATTATTCAAAGAAAGTTTTCTTCTTAAATAATAGCCACTAGCCACTAAAGAAAAAAAAAGTCATTTTAAATGCATGGTAAAATTCATGAACACTCCTCGTAAAAAAACGGGTTAGTATTGTATACTGTTACTGTAACCCTATATATAGCCCATACTTTTTGCGGTGTGAAATTTTCTATGCTGGTGTCATCTGTTGAGAAGATGGTTAAGCATTTTTTGGCAATCATCTTTATAAGTGTAGGTAAGGCTCTACCGAGCTTTATTACTTACTAGAAGACGCCTGAAGATGTCTCTCCAATTTTTTGTTTACAAGCTATGTTAATTGGGTTCTTTCCGATTTTTTATTTTTTTATTTTAAAAAATTGATTGAAAAATTACAATACCTAGGGTTTTTTTTTTATTTTTACGATGTCATATTAACTATCTAGCGCGGTTTGAAATAGCGCTTTTTCAAATCGCTCGCAAAATCCTCCATTTGGCGCGCATGCGGTGAGACGTCACAGCAATATAGGCCCTCACTACGGAATGAATTTCGCGCCTTTCACGGGAACGTGGACGGGTATGACGTCATTTGCCAATAACGGGCGTTAAAAATCATTCGTATTTTCGTGTTTTTAAAACATAAATTTATAAATGAAAACAACATTTTTGATCATTGTGTTTTATATCGTTGGATTTGTAAAAATATACTTTAAATATTTAAAACGTTTTCAAGGATATTCGTGCTATCGGGAAGAACCCTATTTCAAAAGCTTCTGACACTGCACTTGGAGTATCAATGCAGTGCTCTATGCACCATTGGGTGCGGATAAGGGAAAGTAGTAGAAGTAGTAGTAGTAGTACCTAACCATCACTTACGACCTTTTGGCTCCATGGTTCGATATCGAAATGATCTATTCAGCCTGTATGTGGAACAATACCCAGTAAGTCGTTTACGGTCAGAGTTGTGCAAGATAAACAATGCCTGGAGGGGATTCTGACGTAATTACAGCCATTTACATCACAAAGACAATGAAACAACCCAGACATCTTAGCCACAAAGTGGTCGGAGTAGAGGATTCTTAGTAAATACCCCATGTACCTAATATTATACCTATACACGGAACTGTTGAAGCACTTGAGGCGGAAATGGCCGACATGACAGCTCGAACGTGAATAATTTTAACAGAATAAATTTATACAACTACTACCAACCCTTATGTATGGTAGTGAAGCGTGGTGTTGGAAAAAGAAGGATGAAAGTAGATTGAATGCAGTTGAAATGCGATCTTTCAGGCGAATGTGTGGTAAGACTATTTACGATAGGTGTACAAATGTCGAAATTAGAGCAGAGTGCAAGGCTGCGATAAGCATTATCGACAAAATTAAGAAAGGTCTTTTACGATGGTTCGGTCATGTAGAGCGAATGGATGATGAAAAAACGGCTAAAAAAATATATTATGCGACTGTGCCTGGATGTAGTAATCGAGGTAGGCCGAGAAAGACATGGCATGATCAAGTAAAACAAGTGCCTGAAAGTGGGCATGTAAGAAGTCGGAATAATCGACGTGCGTGCATGAAAAGATGTATGAATGTGGAGGAAGCAAGAGAAGTGTGCCAGGACAGAGTGGTGTGGCGTTCTATCCTCTCCGCCTACCCTTTCGGGGAAATGGCGTGATGGTTAGTTAGTTATTAAGTTACTAATAAAAGTTAAATAACCTACTTTGTTACATTTCTGCCATCATATGTTTTTGTATTTCGTTTCATCTTTCTATCATACTGTCTTTTTCCAACTCATGTGTTTAGTTTATAAATTTATTTTGTAAAAACTATAATTTTTAGTATTGGTCAGTACATGTTACCAGTCTGAAGATGCCTATTTACTTGTATATATAATCTGTGAAGATGCCCGTAACAGGGTGAAAGCGCTAACTGGTCAAATAAATAAAAGTGGAAGTGTACCAAGTATTTTTATTTAACTTTTATTAGTTATATTCGTCGACAAACAATACCTTTTTCGAATGTTATATTAAAATAATTAAAAAATGGAATTCCACCAAATAATGTCAGAATAAATTTATGCAACACAATAAGTCAACCAATTACGAAATAGATACTTTATTATTAATTTATATTTTGTTTTCATCCTTAGTATTATAAATTCAATAATTTTCAAGTGCAATAATTTTATTACACCTTCGTGTAATAAAATTATCAAGATACACTGCACTTGTACCGATGTAGTGCCATATGCACCATGTGGTGCGGAAGCATTCAGGCTACAATACATAATTGATTTGCAGATTTTGTATTTAGCACAATACCTATGCTATTCATAATAAAATTTCTAGTATCCCTACGCCTACATTAAAGATAGTACGCCTTCTTAGGCGTAATTATAGAAGAAAAAACAAAATAGGTATTAGACAGGGCAGTAAAACTTGTCTGAAATCTAAACTCATAAAGGTTAAAGGAAATGGGTTGGTTCCATTCGTGGAGTGAATCTGTCATAAGAAAATAACGCCCAAAACAAAAATAACGTAAGTATGAGAGAGAGGGCACATCGGCCACGTGTTATGGGAGGTTCGTAAAATCTTATTACAACAAGGGATCATAAATTTTCTCATTTATTTAGCGGTGAGCCGTGCGAAAACTAACAGTCTTCTTTCTGGTGCAGGGTCGAATCAGGAATATCAAAAGCAACTAAATTACAGCAAATAAACAGTAAATAACCGAACGTCAGTCTGGCGCATATCAGTCTGGCAAAAAAATTCAACTAACAATACCAAACAAATATATTATTATGTTAATTTTCAACCCGGTATTTCTATAAAAAATCATAACAAATTAATTTGTGATGTGATGTAATGAACGGGTGGTGGCCCAGTGGTAGCGTCGCGGTCTCTGAGTCCAGAGATCGTCGGTTCGAATCCTCACCTTGACACGACTCGATTCATAGGAATATAAGTTTATGAAAATAGTTTCAAGCACAAGTTGCTTAGGCTTTATTGAAAAAATTTAAATTTGTGCAAATATCATTTAAAAATTATTATACGCAGATAACATACATAACAAGTCCTGGAAAATTTTAGTCGAGACATTTGTTATTATTAATATTATCTCTAGAAGAACCATAAAATCCGTCTCTGTGCACCTATCCAATTTGCTAATGTCACGTTTTCCCATGCTTTGTTATTTACAGCTTCCCATTCGATGGGGGTCAACTTCTAATGCCCGAATTGGCTAAACTAAAAATACATGTAAATCATTCTATTTGTCCTTACTTTTATAGCATATTTATAAGCGATACGCGTATTAGGCTAACGACATCGTATAATCATTATTAATCCGCTTACCTAATAAAAACTACCAATAAGTCTTAAAGATAATTGAAATTAATGAATTATCGTCAGCTAGCTCATCAATATTTGATTTCAATGTAGATATTTTTATATTATTCTAGCTAAAAATTAACTGCTGAATATTTTCTTTTTAATTTTTTTTTTAGCTCTTTTATTAAATAACATACCTATGAATCCATTTATTTAGTACATAAATATATGAAGTACAATCTCTGTGTATTTTTAAACGAGATTAATATTTCCTTTTTCCTGTAGTGAGAGGTTGGGGTAATGTTAAAGTTCTTGAGTATCGCGATTTACCGTAGTAATTAGTAATGTCATTATATTTTTTTTTTTAATATTTTTAAGTAATTTTTTTGGTTAGAGAAATGTTTATTTGATTATATTTAATGGAACACCAGATAACTTTTACAGTGTTACAATGAGGCACTGTTTTTACTTCTACAAAGATATTTAAATATCAGATAAAAAGAACAAAAAAACAAACATGTTTGATTTGATTGTACAGAAATATCGACCACAATTCGATCTCTGAATTGATAAGTGATTAGATCCACCTGTAATAATTGTGTTAAGCTCGCGTAATATCCTTGTAGGTCGTATTAGCATGGATTACCCATTCCGGGAGCCTGTGCGCCGCAGGTGCTAATGCAACGGCATTCCAATCACGTGACCCTCCCCCCTCCCCCGCCCCCCCCTGACCGGAAACCGGAAACGGCAAGCGCCATTTGCAGAATCATCGGTAGGCCGATATTGGCCGGAAACGATATCGCACAAGACAGCGGTTGTCAAATTTGGCACGGAATTTCAATACGAAATCAATCGAATTCAAGCAATAGTTATGTTTGGTGTTTTACTACTACTACAACTCTCACTTATTCGCACCCAATGGTGCATAGGGCACTGCAGTGATACACAAGTGGTCTTGATAATTTGTTGCATGAAAGCAAGATAATCAGTATTTTGCTTCAGCGCAAGTCAATTGAAAAACACATTTAAATAAATATTTCTTATTGACCCCTATCGGGAATCGACTCCGCGACCTCATACATGGCAGCACAACGCGCTACGTGAGTGAAGCATTTTGGGAATTATTGGTTAAGATATGTTTTTCTATAAAATAAATAGTACGGTAGAACATCGAAGTTTGATCGAAATAAATAGCATGAAACTGGAGTGCAATATACAAGGATGTCAAAAAAACGGAATGAGGGAATGCATATGGTGCTTATGTAAACCTTTACTAGAAGCTGGTAGATGCTCAAATGATCAAAATTGACCAGGAGGCAGTTTGTGGAATCCATATGCTACACATAAGGAGCGGATATAGTATGATATGATAATGATGATGCAACGCTTTTTATCTAATTATCCATCTGATTTTTAGCATTGTGTATCTGATTATTTGAAAGTTAGAATAATCGGCGTGGTAGATGAATAAAAAAATTAGAAGAAGCGAGAGAAGTGTGCCAGGACAGAGTGGTGTAGCGTTCTATCCTCTCTGGCTACTCCTTCGGGAAAATGGCGTGAAAGTTGGTTAGTATTTTCTGTCCGACAACACATAAAATTACCTTTAAAAGAACAACAGTTAAAAATAATCTCTTACCTGAAATAGCGCCATGTTCGCAGGGCCTATGGAATAGACCTTTCAGGAGTGATTTTGTTTTGTTGTTGGCAAGACCGGCCCAGATTTATGGAGTGACGTCACACAATGGGGAAGGCGGTATGATACGGGTCTCGTATATTATTCAGGGTCCATCAGGCCCCATTAATCATATGCCGCGCACCTCCCTTCAAATTGCCAAGTAGCCGATAGGGTATTTATCCTAATATCGATACAACTAATAAAGCGATTTTAAAAAAAAGCAAACGATTTTATAACAGTCTTTGAGGCTGCGGTTAACTGTTAACTGAAAAAAACGCTGGCTTCCGGTAGAGCCTTTTCTTATACTAAATAACGTATCTTACAAGCGTGACGTAAAATTCACATAATTTTCAGAACACTATTCGTAAGGAATGGCTTACCCATTCCTAACTAATAGTTTTTTTAAATTATTTATTTATTCACACTTCGAACAAGAATTTTAGAGAAGTGACTTTCCATACTTGATAAATACAACCGTGTCGCGATGTCTAGTTACTCACTACGTCACTCACCACGTCATCAATAGGCATCTACGTCATCACTAGACATCTGCGTCACACGTTTCGTGTATTGGCATAAGTGCTGGAGTGTTTAGACGGTGGAATTGGATAATAAGTGGTGTTATGAAATTAACCCTAGGAAGCGAAAATTTGTATGAAACCGACCTTTTCTAGTGAATTCTTGTTCGAAGATTTCACATACGTACATAATAATAATTGTTTTTTTTAATGTATTATATGAATACCTGACTGGGCAAAATCCAGTTAATATTTCAAAATATATTTTCAACTCATATATTTTACGAACTCATCTGTATTTTGCGTAAACGGCAAGGAACGTTCAAAACGAACCGAAGTGAAGGAAAATTTTTACAAATTCCCTCAATTTAGTCTTTTGTTGAAAAGTGGGCCCTTTTTAAATTGATAATAGTCTCAGCGGTTTTACTATGTGGAGCTTAAGCAAGACATTAAACTTGCTTAATCCTTCACTCCAATATCTAAGCTTAGCATGCGGAAGGGGTAAACTGCAAGTAGGGCGATATTAGGCAACCATATCTTGGCCGATAATGCTCGCCCAAGGTAACGGCAGTTTTGCAAGATCCATTTTTACGATCATCCACTTGGAGCCATTTTGCGAAGAACGGAGTATGAATAAAAATTGAAAATTATTTAAGGGTAGCTCGAAAACCATGTGGCGCATGGCGTTACGCGCCCTGCTGCAGCTAGAGATGCAAACGATACATCGAAATTTTTTTAATATTAATATTTTTAAATACCAATATATTGGTAAAAACAAATCAATATCGAAATTTTTGTGAAAATGAAAATTTACGTTTTCTAATATAATTTGTATTTTTGAGTTTACTGAAAAAAAAACATTGGAAAGGTGCCCTTTTTATATGTAGGATCAATAAGAGTTTTGAGCATTTCCATCCGCTAAGTAATTTTACTTATTGAAAAAATCATTCTACATTTTTTTTCCCGAACGACCTTTCGATATTTTTCCCAATTCATCTATATTTTACTGATGATATTATTTTTCGAAATCAATTTTGGTATTTGATATGTCGATATTCAATAAATCGATATT